>OW052249.1:19903347-20173347 GCA_932526585.2 Philonthus cognatus | reverse complement strand
ATTTCGGAGGGGGCTTAATGGTAAAAATATTGTTTTTTCTCTTACAGGACCGCTTTTATATACAAAAAATTAACATTTTAAAAATTTCAGGGGGGTTTAAGCCCCCACATCCGGTCCCCTGGCTACGGCATTGGGGACAACTAATTATCTTAGTTATCAGGATTTATCGAAAACATTCTGAGCTTGATTAAATATATGATTATTTCTGTTTGCAGGCGCACGAGATCCTTAAACGCACCTTCGCCCATTCAACAATTTGGACCATGCGGTCGCATCATGAAAAATTCCGCGATGGTCATGTAAGTATTTGTTTTTTTAATATACTAAATTGAATAAAAATCCGAATGTTACTAAATTGATTGTGAGTTACGTGAAGATCAAATAATTTGACGAATAAAGCACTAATAACCTTTCTTCACGCTTTTATTTGAATTACCAAATGTACATTTCGGACACAAAGTGACCATTATCAATGCATTAACACTGTATTAATCTATTGATAATGGTCACTTTGTGTCCGAAATGTACATTTGCTTTATTCGTCAAACGAATATTACTATTAAAGTAATTAATAACCAAGAGGTACAAGTAACATTTGTAAGATGTAATGATGTAAAAGTAATAGATTATAATTTTTTGCGTTTTATTTTACTAAAGATTTCAGCTGTAAATGTTACATGAAATATTGAATTAAATTTTAGTTTATTATCTCTGTTAGTTTTTCTTGAAAATGTTTTTAAAATATATTTGTATACATTTCAATACATAGGTTTTTCATTTAAATTCATTTAGTTTGTTTTACTAATTAATTTATTTTTCGACAAGTTTCGGCTTCATGCCATTTTCAAGAATGATATATGTACGTATAGTATTTTTCAAGCTCTGGTGCTGAGCAATAAAAAATAATCTCGAGTACCGCCAATAAAAAATACAACGCCTCTTTAAAATTGTAGCCGCTACTGCACTAGGCATGATTTATAGGGGGTTGGTTTCAGAGGGTGTCTACCTGCGAAAAATGTTTCCATATTTTTGGTATTCTGACAGGAAATATCTCAAGTAATTTAAACAAAATATAATTCTAAAAATGGCAATGTGTCCGTCACAGCATTTTCCCTAATATTTAATAAGTAAATTCATCTTTACAATTAGCTATTCAAGGATGTTTGCGCGTAACTTCTTTGCAATGCCTTTTAGTTCATCTCATTTTAAATTTAAACAAAATAACTAGATCACAGAGACAAAGGGTAAAAAAATATTATATGTCAAATAACGAAAAACATTACTTTATTATTGTCTACAACGTTGTCTTATAACATTTTTAATAATTGTGTATAATAATATTTTAATTGTCTATATCTATATCTGAGTCATCACTGTCAGAGTCTTGTGTATTTATAATAAATTGATAAATTGAATCAAACGTATTATACTCTTTTTCAATACGTATTGTATGTTTAACACATCTTGACCACTGGTCGGCAGATATATTTCTTATTTCTTTTTTGACTAAATCTATTACTGATTTATTTAAATTTGGAGTTACATTATTCTTCCGCACATTTCCTTTTAATTGAGCCCATATTAACTCAATTGGATTAAAAATACAGTGGTACGGAGGTAAACGTACCACTGTATGTCCGTGTTCTTCTGCCAATTGATCGATATAATATGTTTTTTTTTTACTACGACTATTTAGAACTTCAATCAATTGGGATTTGGTATAATGTTCTTCAAAAAACAAATTATTTTCATATAAATATTTAGCTATTTCATCTTTTTTATTTGCCGCTGTGGGTGCGTTGTTAATTTAGCGACTATGATAAGAAGCGTTATCTAAAACTATTACTGATTTTGCAGCTAAGTTTGGTATTAAATTATTTATGAACCAATTTTCAAATAATGATGCTGTCATGTCATCATGATAGTGAACATGACATTTTGAGATTTGTTTCCCCGATAGTTGTTAACTAAGACCATTAAAAAAAAAGTGTGTCCGTCACCATTGTACAGCCCAAACCAATCAAGATGTTAAGATGACATTATAAACTTAAGCTTTTTATTACAATCCTAGGATAGGAAAAGCTTTTGGTAAAAATGCGTGAACCAGAACTGGTACCACCTGTTTTAAATATTTGGGTTAATAACTAAATTTAGACCAGAATTATCATTTTACACTTAGCATTTTTTAAATTTTTTCTATAAAATGATTATGTAAAATAATATCTTTAATAAAAGTTGTAGATAATATAAAAATTGGCTTTTTATGTATGTTTATGTAATTAACAAATTATGCCGTCTAAAAAATGAAAAAAAAAATTGTGAAAAAATGAACAGAGGAAAATAGAAAGTTTCCTTTTATTTTATTTTTAATGAAAGGAAAAAGGCAGTTTATTCAATTTCATTCAGTAATTTTTAAAGGAAGAAAATGTACAATGTTTTTAATTTCTTTCTAAGTATTTTTTATAATAAAGATTAACGTCATTTTTATTTTAGGGTGTAAAATGATAATTCTGGTCTAAATTTAGTTATTAAATTTTTATACAAATAAAACCCACACATAAATATTCAACACTGTTGGTTTTTCTGTTATACAAGTAGTAAAAAAAAGTATAATTGTTTTAGGGCGTGAAACAAAAATTGTAACCCAAATATTTAAAACAGGTGGTGATGTGTCCTTCCCCTTCCCCGTCAATTAAACAGTTTATAATTAACATACTAAATTTATTTCACTCCTACCAATTGGTTGAAGATTCCACTATAGGTCAGTCTGTAGTACGCGTGGCGCATGAAGTAAAATTTCGAGTTTAGAAAAGCGTGAACATTTGAATTTGCCGAGGCGCGACTCGCTTCGCTCGCGCGCCCCGGCAAATCCAAATTTTCACGCTTTTCTAAACTCGAAATTTTACTTCATGCTCAACCTGGGAGTGGAAACCCTCGTTAGGCGATCAATCAGAAACAAAATTGTATAAGTTCAAAATGATCAGAATTTATTCAAATTGAATAGAATTTAATTTTATATAATAAATATAAATCAATTCAAATTTTAACTTTGATTTTATATTTTGGAATATCCAGTAAAGATATTTTTCAATTATAACCAATCAAAGTTTATTCATTTATGTGCAGATTCTTAGAATTTTAAGTTGTTTTGATAATCTGTTAATTTTTTACAATTGTTTAAATGAAAACACTCTCAAAAATCGTTGATTTTATTTCAAAATTACAACTTTGGCTTAATATTATAAGAAAATGTGATAATATAATTTAATTTTCTTTCTACAAGATGTAAGTGCAAACAATTCTAAGTAAATTCTGTGAATTTCATGTTAATGGTAGAAAATTTTAAATTTTTAACAAAATTGTAAATTTTATTGCATAATATCAACTTTAGCTAAATATTTTAGGAAAATACGTCAAGATGATTCAATGTTCTCTCTATAAGATGTGAGTTAAATACATTCCAAATAAATTCTATGAGTTTGATGTTGATTGCATAAAATTTAAAATGAGATGAACTAAAAAGCATTGCAAAGAAGTTACGCGCAAACATCCTTGAATAGCTAATTGTAAAGATGAATTTACTTATTAAATATTAGGAAAATGTTGTGACGGACACATTGCCATTTTTAGAATTATATTTTGTTTAAATTACTTGAGATATTTCCTGTCAGAATACCAAAAATATGGAAACATTTTTTGCAGGTAGAAACCCTCTGAAACCAACCCCCTATAAATCATGCCTAGTGCAGTAGCGGCTACAATTTTAAAGAGTCATTGTATTTTTTATTGGCGGTACTCGAGATTATTTTTTATTGCGCAGCACTAGAGCTTGCAAAATACTATACATGATGAAAATGGCATCAAGCCGAAACTAGTCGAAAAATGAAATTATTAGTAGAACAAACCAAGTGAATTTAAATTAAAAACCTATATATTAGTAGAAATGTTTTACCAAATGATCAATGAGGAACTAGTTAACGACATTTCAATATATTTTCAATTCATTTTTGCTCCTCTCACTTTGTTTGTTTTATTTTTATATCTATAAACTTGTAACTTCTAAAGGCCAATAAATAATTATGATTATCACTATTATTATTACTGAAATAATATATTTTGTTTTGAATTGTGGAGGCTTCTACTTCGTTATACATGTTAATTTAACACAATAAAACACTTATAACTTTGTTTGTATAACACAATTTATTTTTATGTGACTGCAGTTTCGGCAAATTCAGCTTGCCATTATCAAACATGAAGTGTTTAAAACTGGAAACAATACGGGTATATATACAAAAGGTGATTAAATGAAATCGGATTACAAAACGGCTTTAAAAATGTACAGTAGGTCAACCCCCCCTAATTAACGACCAGGTTAACCTACTATATACCCCCATTTTTAAAGCCGTTTTGTAATCCGTTTTCATTTAATCACCTTTTGTATATCAAAGCTGGGCAGGATTCGAATCATTCAGAATTCGATTCCAGGATTCGAATCCTTTTAGAGGATTCAAAAGAGGTATTCGAATTCTTATAAAAGGATTCGAATCCTTATAAAAGGATTCGAATTCTTATAAAAGGATTCGAATCCTTATAAAAGGATTCGAATTCTTATAAAAGGATTCGAATCCTTATAAAAGGAATCGAATCCTTATAAAAGGATTCGAATCCTCATACACGGATTCAAATCCTCCTAAATAATTCGAATCATCGCTATTAAGGCTGGGATTCGAATTCGATTAATTCAAATAGTTAAATATTGTAATAAGAATAATTAAATCAATAAATTATTCATATTTGAATATAAATATTTAAATTTTCGAATAATTCAAATATTTGTGAATGCATATTTGGTTACTTAACCATGAAAAATTTTCAACCTTAGTATATTTTTAACTTCACTTGAAATCAGTGTTTTATACACGTGGCGCATGAAGTAAAATTTCGAGTTTAGAAAAGCTCCGTGAAAATTTTCTACGCGGGGCTTTTCTAAACTCGAAATTTTACTTCATGCTTAGTCTGGGAGTGGACAACACTCGTTCTTAGAAATTTCAAATTGAAGGATCACTCTAGATTACTAAGTTTATTACCATTTTATAAAGGCTACAGGAAGGACCAATCATGGTCTTCGGAGACCGAAGGACTACAGGGAATCGAAGTTTTTTTACAAGAAAACAACGAATATCTGAAGGTTTACAGCATGGATAGGAAAGAAAACATCTAATTTTAAAAAAATATCGAAGTTGGGTTGGTTTTTAGTGAATATTTAACTTCACTTTAAATCAGTGTTTTATACGCGTGGCGCATGAAGTAAAATTTCGAGTTTAGAAAAGCCCCGCGAAAATTTGTCTCGGGTCGCTGCGCGACCCTTGACAAATTTTCTAAGCGGGGCTTTTCTAAACTCGAAATTTTACTTCATGCTTAGTCTGGGATGGAACAACACTCGTTTGAACTTTAAATTTAACTCTTTTAGAAAATCGACGTCTGTAATATAATAAATCATTCATTGAAATCATAGAAAAAGATGCAAAATTTTACCTAAAATTAATTTTTAGAGTTAACTTTATAATTTGCTCAGCTCTTAATGGGTGAATATTCTATTCCTAAAAAAACCTTATTTATTTAATATTAAAGTTGCATTTAATACAATAACAAACTGTAAATAAATCGACAAAAATCTAGAAATATCGAAAATCTCGACATGTATAAAATCTTGACGGTCCACTCCCAGACTAAGCATGAAGTAAAATTTCGAGTTTAGAAAAGCCCCGCGTAGAAAATTTGTCGAGGGTCGCGCAGCGACCCGAGACAAATTTTCACGGGGCTTTTCTAAACTCGAAATTTTACTTCATGCGCCACGTGTATAAAACACTGATTTAAAGTGAATTTAGAAACGCACTAAAAACCAACCCAACTGCGATATTTTTTCAAAATTGGATGTTTTCTTTCCTATCCATGCTGTAAACCTTTAGATATTCGTTGTTTTCTTGTAAAGAAACTCCGATACCCTGTAGTCCTTCGGTCTCCGAAGACCATGATTGGTCCTTCGAGCTGTAGCCATTGTAAAATGGTAATAAACTTAGTAATCTAGAGTGATCCTTTAATTTGAAACTTCTAAGAACGAGTGTTGTCCACTCCCAGACTAAGCATAAAGTAAAATTTCGAGTTTAGAAAAGCCCCGCGTAGAAAATTTGTCGAGGGTCGCGTAGCGACCCGAGACAAATTTTCACGGGGCTTTTCTAAACTCGAAATTTTACTTCATGCGCCACGTGTACAAAACACAGATTTTAAATGAAGTTCAATAACACATACATTCTTTTTTTTTTATTTATTTTTTTTATATATTTAATTGATGAGGCGGATACATGATGAAACTCCATAATACTATTTGAAATAAAACAACACAGTTGGGAGGGTTTCATTATTTCATCTGCCTGATGAAGCCACTGTGTGGTGAAACATGTTGCAGTGTTCAACAATTAAAGTGAAACCCTCCCAACTGTGTTGTTTTATTTCAAATACATATATTATTATTAATTAAAATCATTATTTAATCAGATATTTAGTCGGTGGATGAACATTTTTGTTAATAGAAACCGATGGAATAAAATATTACTGGTTGCAAATAATAGATTCAAATTTATTTTTAAAGGATTTGTATCCGTGATTCAAAAATGAGGATCCGAATCTTTGATTCGAATCATATTTTTCACTTACGAATCCTTTATTCGAGTATTCGTGATTCGAATCATATTAGGTGATTCGGATTCGTGATTCGAATCCTGTTTTTGAGGATTCATCCCAGCTCTGTTGTATATATACCCGTATTGTTTCCAGTTTTAGACACTTCATGTTTGATAATGGCAAGCTGAATTTGCCGAAACTGCAGTCACATAAAAATAAATTGTGTTATACAAACAAAGTTAAAAGTGTTTTATTGTGTTGATATAATATCTATCTTTAAGGTTTTTCTAAAAAATAATATTCGGATGTATCTAGAAAACATGCTTTTGATAAAAATCAAAAGCATGTTTTTTGGATACATTTGAAAGTAATTTAGTGCCCAGGAAATTAATGTCACTTAATGAAATGTACCTTCTGAACGTCGTTTTGTATGTTAATGTGATGACGTGCTGACCATTGAATTTACCGGAAATATAAAAAATGTGCTCAATCATATCACAAGTTCATTTGCATACAAACAAACGCTCCGAAAACGAATGAATGGACGTATGTCCATACAAAATTGACGACTTTCTAGAACTTCGTAATGTGCCTCTAAAAATAGTTACTAACTGAGGTGCTGTACTATACGGGGATTTTTTTTAAAGTATACAAACCTCGATATATAATTTTTAAATTTCCAGGCATTCGTTGTTTTTGAAGAGCGGTTAATTTGAAATTTCTAACGAGTGTTTCCACTCCCAGATTTAGCATGAAGTAAAATTTCGAGTTTAGAAAAGCCTGAAAATTTGGTTTTTGTTTTTAAGCAGAGCGGCCAAACCAAATTTTTAGGATTTTCTAAACTGGAAATTTATTTCATGCGCCACGCGTATAAATCACCGAAATATCGTTGAGTCCAAAATATACTGCTAAAGTAATTACATTTAGCGATTGTCCACTCTATACCTATTTTTGTAGATCTCTACTAACATGATGTAACAATATACCATGGTGGATACGCCGGGAAGCGAATGTCATAGGGGGAATGTCGTTCTTTTACATTAAATTCAAACAACAAAATTTGTATCGATAGTTTAATTTAATCAATAACATAATCACCCTCATTTTCTACGACCTTTTGCCATCTAGTGTGCAAGTTTTCAATCCCGGATCGATAAAAATCACCAGGTTTCTCATAAAAATATCTGGAGATGGCATTTTCAACTTCTTCACAGTTTTTAAATTTTTTCCACCTAAAAAATACTGTAGCGATCGAAACAAGTGGAAATCAGATGGCGCAGTATCATGGTGGGTGCGGCAATACTTCACATCCTAGTTCATTAATTTTAACAAGAGCCGGGTACTTTTCAATTAAAGATTGATGTACTCTATCCAATTGTTCACAATAAAGGTCTTGCAGTTTGACCTGGTATTAGCACTCCAAAATGAACAACCCCACGAGTTTTCCACCAAACACACAACAGCGCCGTTTTGGGGTGTAAACCTGGTTTTGTTGTAGCTCGTGGCGCGTCATTTGGAAAGAGCCACTGCCTTTTGCGTTTTGGGGTATCGTAAAGAACCCATTTTTCATCCCCGGTAACACTGCACCACAAAAAAATATTTTTTTCATGTTTCCTGCACCATATTAGTCAAATTATATTCATTTTATGCTAAAAAAAATGAAAATGACAATGAAAATGTTTTATTAGCTCTAGTTTCTGTGATACATAGTAGGTATAACGTTATCGTGATCTTTTCACTTTTCTCTTGTATGCGAGTTCCGGAGCATCCCTACACACAAACCAACAGTAATCCGCTAGCATAGCTTCATTCTAACGACCCTGATATCTTCGTTCCATTACAGAAATATCCTGGTGGAACCTTTCTCCATGTTCATCACTAACAGCACCACAATTGCGAGGAATGAAGTCTAGGTGGGAGTGGAGAAAATGGATCTTTAGGGACATGTTACATCCGAGTTGATGGTATTTTTCCAGGAGTATTTTTACTAACTGACTGTAGTTTTCATCTCTTTTGTTTCCTAAAAATCCACGAATCACTCCCTTCAGAGCTTCCCAGGCTTCCTTTTCTTTCCCCTCCAAAACTTCGTCAAACGCAGGATCCCTAACAAGTTGACGAATTTGTGGCCCGACAAAAATACCCTCTTTAACCTTTGCATCACTTAGTTTCGGGAATTTGTCTCTCAAATGCCTAAAAGCCTGTCCATCTTTGTTCATACTTTTGACAAAATTCTTCATTAAACCCAATTTAATATGTAAGGGTGGAAGAAGAATATCTTTTGGGTCCACAAGTGGCTCAGCAACGATATTTTTTTCGTAAGTATTGAGATTTCTTGCAGGCCAGTCTGCTCTTATGTAATGTGAACCTCTGTCTCTACTATCCCACATACACAAATAGCAGCAGTATTTAGTGTACCCTAATTGCATTCCTAAAAGTATAGCAATGACTTTTAGCCATTAAAAGTGCGATTCTTTTCGCAATCTACAACAAGTTAGTCTTACAAAGACTATATCAAACACTCATTGAAACAACTACTTCCCGGGCTAATTCCCCGACGGACATTGAATTATACAAGTGTTTGCTGTTACATACAGTAACCTACTGCAAATGTAACAATTTGGGTCAAATTATTCTGGCCATCTATAGACGCGTTTCGAGATTTATCTCTCATCAGTATAGCTTTGCCATTCCCTCTAAGCAATTTGACACCTTAGACTGGCGGTCACGTTACCGTTCAAACATAAGTATAAATGAAATTGCCAATTCTTGGTTGCAGAATACTTCAAACATTATTAGTATTAGCCCGGGAAGTAGTTGTTTCAATGAGTGTTTGATATAGTCTTTGTAAGACTAACTTGTTGTAGATTGCGAAAAGAGTCGCACTTTTAATGTTTGAAGTATTCTGCAACCAAAAATTTACACCCTTAAGAAACAACATACAACTTTATCTCCTAAACAAGAGCTAATATGTAATTTTTAATGTCATTTTTGAATTCAGCGGGTGAAAATACATAAGTATTAGCTAATTTTGAGTCCGAAACATTTTCATTGTCGCGCAGTGTAATTAGTCTATCAAAAAACGCTTCTGTGTTATACCGCTGAAGCAAGAAGTTGCTGGTATTGGAACGATTAGATTTGTTTTCCACGGATAGATTGTGCGGGACCCAAACACCTGCTCTGCTTACTTTCCCAATCTGCTTCAAATGTTCCTGAATAGTTGACCAAGGTGCGTTAAGATTGTTCGAAAGTTCTTCACTGGTCTGACATAGATTTGCTTCCACTTCCGTCCTTAGAATCTCATTATCCAGAGTTGTTGGTCTTCCTGATCGATGAGAGTCAGAAAGACTGAAATCACCGGATATGAACTTGGAAAACCAAAAGAATTGAGTCTCCTTTCTTCACAAGATTTATTTAAAAATCGCAAATGTACATTTCGGTCACGATGT
Source organism: Philonthus cognatus (assembly GCA_932526585.2). Lineage (NCBI taxonomy): Eukaryota > Metazoa > Arthropoda > Insecta > Coleoptera > Staphylinidae > Philonthus > Philonthus cognatus. The sequence goes on along the minus strand of OW052249.1, from coordinate 20,163,217 downwards.
GACCATTATCAATGCTTAACTATTTACAAAAACAAACGGAAACTTAATTTATACCATGGATACAGATTCGGATTATAATTACACTGTTTCGGATTCGTTCACCTTCACGTAACTCAACAATAATTTAATTAATTGGAAAACCACCTCTGGCATTTACGAACATCTAAAGCATTCGGATAAATATCGCAAATGCTTTTGGCAACAACCGTTGCATTACTACCCTTATGAAATTCAAAAAGCATACAATGCCGGATATCTATCTTTTCTGGTTTGTGACGAACCATTTCACCAAACATTGTAAAAAAGTTTTAACATTTTATAACTTACAAGAAAACAAGTCACTCTAACCTTAAAATGTCTTTTAAAATACTTTAAACTACCCAATGAGCTGCTAGGCGCCCAGAAAGACCAACATTCGCAAAAACGACATTACTTTCCGGTCCCCCTAATATTTCACTAAACTTTATTTTTTTTAGAATATATTCGTTTTACTATTAAAATTTACTATTTGATTTTCCAAAAGAAAACTATAATTAATTTTAATCAATAAAAAAATATATTTATTTCTACAGCAAGATTTTAGAAATGCAAACGATGTATTATTAAATAGAAATACCACTAATTTAATCGACCAGATTGTTGAATAAAATATATACACTTAATTAATAACGAGGGATTTTCACAGTTGCTGTTTTAAATTACGGCTATGAGGAATATACAGGGCTATTCAATAGAAAGGAACAGATTTCAAACGTTTATTTCTTTCAAATTACAAAAGTTAGAACCATAATTCCAATGTTCCTGGATAGACAAAAGTTTAAAATTAAAACAGTGCAGACAGAAGTTCCAACCAAGGCCGCATTGGCGCTGTTATTTGTCATGTTGATTGGCTGTAGTAAAATGGCGACACAACAAGAAAAATCATTTTGTGTGCTGCAATTAGCAAAACTAGAGCCCATTATTGAAGTTCAACGTGCTTTTCGCCGTCAGTTTAGTAAAGTAAGTAAAGTAAAGTAAAGTTTATTCATGTATTACATCGGTGTACATAAGTCAGTGAGTATAATTAGTAGTGATTAAACATACAGTAATATTAAGAAATTTAAATTAGTGATTAAAACAAATGTGATCACAGTTTGAATAAATAATAATAAAGACATTAAAAAATAAAATATATGCAAGTACGAACATATTAAAATCGTCATAATAATAAAACAATTAAAATATCAAAAATATAAAAAATATAAAGTATATACAAGTACAAACACATTAAAATCAATATGTGACTATGTGTCACAGAGGTGCTGAAACTCATATGTTAGGCACTCATGAATACTATAGAAGGCTTTCATCTGTAGATATGATTTAATTTTATGTTTAAACTCAAGTGCGGACAACAACTTTATTGCATCAGGAATTGCATTGTATAGTTGTCGTCCATAATAGTTTACGCCATTGTGACATTTAGTTAACCGCATTGATTTTAAACAAATGTCATGCCTGTGTCGGGTTTTATGTCCATGAATCTGAGAATGAGTGCTGTAAGACGCTAGATTCTTTTTTACGTGCATTATACATTCAATTATGTAAATACAGGGCAGGGTAAGAATATGTTCATCGATAAAAGCATGCTTACAGTCATCTCTAAATCCGAGACCAAGAACTGCTCTTAGTGCACGTCGCTGAAGTCCAAACAATCTATTTATTATGGTTGAGTGTCCCCACGTTAGTATTCCATATGTCACATGACTATGAAAGTGTGCGAAGTACGCAGCTTTGACAGCAGTGTGTGACAGAGTTGTATGTAAGCGCCTTAATAAATAGATCGATTTGCATAATTTCTTAGCTGTCATATTCCCGTGAGCATGCCAATTTAGTTTACTATCCAGTTCAACCCCTATGAATTTAGTTGAGTTAAATTCTATGTTACGTTTTAGTGAAAACGTAACATCAATAGTTTTATTGGAATTTAATGTGAGCTTATTGGATAGAAACCAGTCAGAAATAATGTTATTGCAAATGTTAGTCTTATTAAATGCATAGGCCAAGTCACTCGCTCTATTCATGAAGGTTGTATCATCTGCGTATAATATTATTTTAGTCGCCGTACTGATGAACAATAATAAACAACCGCCTCGTCATGAGCAGATTTCCCAGTGGCATCGAAAATTCGTAGACGATGGTTGCAACTGCAAACAGAAAAGCACGGGATGTCCACGCACATCGAATGAAGATGTCGAGCGTATTCGTACAGTTTACGAAAAGGAGGCCAAAAACCTTTCTTGAAAATATGCGACATCGAATTGTTGAAGCTGTAAATTCGATAACTAGAGACCAGCTGATTCGTTTGTGTCAAGAAATGAGCCACCGTTTTGATATTTGTCATGTAACACATGGTGGTCATATGAATTCATATTTGAACTTTTCTCTTTTAAGGAACGTTGGAATTGTGTTTCTATCTTTTGTCGTTTGGAAGAAATAGATGTTTGAAATCTGTTCCTTTATTTTGAATAGCCCTGTATAATTGCATACGTTAATATTACGACGAAATCATTTGATTCGTTTAACTTAACGTGTATACCTAGTTTCACTCATGTAAAGGACCTTGTCCTATTTGGGTTGCATAGAAATTATGCAAACATTTTTGTTGTCGCAATAAAGTCAGTAAATGCGAAATTTCTCTCGCGCTCTCGTTATAATTTATAAAACTCAAGGCTTCCGAAGGTCGCTCTCTTTTCGGATCAGTATTTAGAAATGCGCACATTCCACAGACCTTCCGTATCTACAAATAAATATATTAATAACATAATTTATTTCTTATTACAAATTTACATAAAAGTTACATCGTAACGAGAAAATTGTCTGTTACAGTGAACAAGAAAATATATAATATAGATAATTATAACTTAAAATAAAACACTTTTAACCTTTCTTTACAGATTTATTCTTTACCAGATGCACATTTCGGACACAAAGTGACCATTATGAATGGTTTGATACCGTATCTAATCATTGATAATGGTCACTTTGTGTTAAAAATGTACATCTGGAATCGTGTTTTTAGTTTTTAAAAATATAGAAGTTGAACGCTGATCAAATATTCACCCCTTTTTAACAAACGAAAAAAAGGGCGAGTTTGTAAGGTACAAACGAGGTACAAACGAATGATCAGAGCTGGAATGAATCCTCAAAAACAGGATTCGAATCACGAATCCGAATCACCTAATATGATTCGAATCACGAATACTCGAATAAAGGATTCGTAAGTGAAAAATATGATTCGAATCAAAGATTCGAATCCTCATTTTTCAATCACGGATACAAATCCTTTAAAAATAAATTTGAATCTATTATTTGCAACCAGTAATATTTTATTCCATCAGTTTCTATTAACAAAAATGTTCATTTACCGACTAAATATCTGATTATAAAATGATTTTAATGAATGATGATATATGTGTTATTGAACTTCATTTTAAATCTGTGTTTTATACGCGTGGCGCATGAAGTAAAATTTCGAGTTTAGAAAAGCCCCGTGAAAATTTGTCTCGGGTCGCTGCGCGACCCTCGACAAATTTTCTACGCGGGGCTTTTCTAAACTCGAAATTTTACTTCATGCTTAGTCTGGGAGTGGACAACACTCGTTCTTAGAAGTTTCAAATTAAAGGATCACTCTAGATTACTAAGTTTATTACCATTTTACAAAGGCTACAGCTCGAAGGACCAATCATGGTCTTCGGAGACCGAAGGACTACAGGGAATCGAAGTTTATTTACAAGAAAACTACGAATATCTTAAGGTTTGCAGCATGGATAGGAAAGAAAACATCCAATTTTGAAAAAATATCGAAGTTTGGTTGATTTTTAGTGCGTTTTTAACTTCACTTTAAATCAGTGAAAATTTGTCTCGGGTCGCGCAGCGACCCGAGACAAATTTTCTACGCGGGGCTTTTCTAGCCTTGAAATTTTACTTCATGCTTAGTCTGGGAGTGGACCGTCAAGATTTTCTACATATCGAGATTTTCGATATTTCTAGATTTATGTCCATTTATTCACAGTTTGTTATTGTATTAAATGCAACTTTAAATCTTTAATACTTTTAATCATGACTAACCCAGTAAATTTAGGCAAACTCCTAGTGAATAGTAAACAAAAAACTGATAAATTTAAAAAGTGTTGAGTGTATGAAATGCAGTGCGACGATTGTGACTCAATGTACATTGGCCAATCCGGGAGGAATTTCAAAAAGCGACTGGAAGAACACAAAGCTTCAATCATAAATAAAAAGTATTGTACTGGGTTAGCTAAACACTGCATTGACAATAATCACTTTTTTAATAACCAAACGCTAAAGATTTTATACACAGGCAATAAAGGACGTCATCTCAACTATCGCGAAGGACTGGAAATCCAGAAAGCAATAAAACAGGGAAAACCAATTGTTAATGACATCGAAGATCTGTGGAGCTCAACCATCATGATAGCCCTTATTGCCTAACCATAAAATTTAAATTAACCTCTCTTGTATACAGTGTGGAAACTTTAACTGGAATAAAATTCATAACTTCGATATAGGCGATTTTTGCAAAAAATCCCGAAACACGCTAAGTATTGTTTTTTCTTGCCCTCATTTCTATGTATATGCTGCTTGTTTATCTGTTCCCGGAAGAGCGCAGCCACCTCTGACTTTTTTTATCAAATGGAAAGGTATGTCAAGTGACACCTCGTTTGAAAGGTCTCTTCGCAAGTAATACAACACACTATTTATTTCTTGAATATTTACAAAGCCCACGTGATAAAAAAAGAAAACCACTTTTACATTGAACATGTTTCGGCGTAAAGTTGTATGTTTTTGACATGTGTTTTGGTGCTATGGAACTGCGTTGCTTAGTTACTAGTGATAATAATAGTCACCAAAGCAGCCACATACGCTCGTCAAGTTGTCGAAGTGATTTCTAAAATGCAGTATTTAACCGAAAATCTCCGAATCGAGATTCTGATGATGATCGGTTATGGTAACAGAAGACGAAGTCAGCTTGAGGTTGCTCAGTTATTTCGAGAAGAGCATCCCATTAGCCAAGGTACCATAAGCAAAATTGAGACACAATACAACAATTTGGTTCATGTCAGGGTTGTGCCCAGACAGCGAAATCCCACTGTTCAAGCAGGCTAAACGTATTATTTACTCTTCAAGAAAATCCAATGACTCCAGCCAGGCAACTGGCCCGTGACAACGAGATTAGTCATACTACTGTCCTGAAAATTCTTAGATCAGCCAAGCTGTATCCTTACAAGATGCAGGCACTCCAAGAATTAACGGAGGATGACCCGGACCGCCGAATCGAATTTTGCGAGCAAATGATGAACATGATCGACAATAACCAGATTTCATTAGCATCAATTCTTTTTTCCGACGAAAGTACTTTTACATTCCATAGTGACGTTAATCATCAAAATTGTCGTTATTGGGCTGATCATAACCCTCATTGGATGCGAGAAACTCATACTCAGTTCCCGCAAAAAGTCAATGTATGGGCTGGAATAATAGGTGATCAGATTGTAGGACCAGTATTCTTCGATGGTAATCTTAATGGAGCAACATATCTTACGTTTCTTCAAGACGACCTCATGCCAGCGTTAGCCACTTTATTTCTAAATCCATTAGATCCAGATTTACCTGATGAACGAATATGGTATCAACAGGACGGAGCTCCACCCCATAATGCTGTGATCGTTCGTAGATATTTAGACGAAGTTTATCCCAATAGATGGATTGGAAGAAGAGGTCACATTGAATGGCCGGCGAGATCTCCGGATCTTAGTCCCCTTGACTTTTTTTTGTGGGGATATCTCAAGAGTAAGATCTATGTAACCAAACCAAACGACATTGAGGACCTTAAGCAACGTATTAGGCATGAAATACGGCAAGTCACACCAGAAATGTTACAAAACATTAGAGATGCATGTTATCATCGATTTGCACTTTGCCAAGAAAGAAACGGTGCCCATTTTGAACATTTGTTGCATTAAATAGTATTCAAGTTATAAAAGTGTTTTTTTTTTATCACGTGGGATTTGTAAATATTCTAGAAATAAATAGTGTGTTGTATTACTTGCGCAGAGACCTTTCAAACGAGGTGTCACTTGACATACCTTTCCATTTGAAAAAAAAAGTCAGAGGTGGCTGCGCTCTTCCGGGAACAGATAAACAAGCAGCATATACATAGAAATGAGGGCAAGAAAAAAACAATACTTAGCGTGTTTCGGGATTTTTTGCAAACATCGCCTATATCGAAGTTATGAATTTTATTCCAGTTAAAGTTTTCACCCTGTACAATGTTTGTAAAAATGTAATTTCCTGTACTCCTTGAGAATGACTCAAAGTCGAAACTAGTTGGAATAAAAAACCAAAATATTAGTGAAATTTAACCAAGTGTTTTCTTTATTAAATCATAGTTAAATATGTTTCACCACGTGAAATATGAGAAACTTGTTCAAGATGCAACTTTAATATTAAATAAAAACGGTTTTTTTTAGGAATAGAATATTCACCCATTAAGAGCCGAGCAAATTATAAAGTTAACTCTAAAAGTTAATTTTAGGTAAAATTTTGAATCTTTTTCTATGATTTCAATGAATGATTTATTATATTACATACGTCGATTTTTTAAAAGAGTTAAATTTAAAATTCAAACGAGTGTTGTCCACTCCCAGACTAAGCATGAAGTAAAATTTCGAGTTTAGAAAAGCCCCGCGTAGAAAATTTGTCGAGGGTCGCGCAGCGACCCGAGACAAATTTTTGCGGGGCTTTTCTAAACTCGAAATTTTACTTCATGCGCCACGCGTATAAAACACTGATTTAAAGTGAAGTTAAAAATGCACTGAAAACCAACCCAACTTCGATATTTTTTTCAAAATTAGATGTTTTCTTTCCTATCCATGTTGTAAACCTTCAGATATTCGTTGTTTTCTTGTAAAAAAACTTCGATTCCCTGTAGTCCTTCGGTCTCGGAAGACCATGGTTGGTCCTTCGAGCTGTTCCCTTTGTAAAATGGGAATAAACTTAGTAATCTAGAGTGAACCTTCAATTTGAAACTTCTAAGAACGAGTGTTGTCCACTCCCAGACTAAGCATGAAGTAAAATTTCGAGTTTAGAAAAGCCCCGCGTAGAAAATTTGTCGAGGGTCGCGCAGCGACCCGAGACAAATTTTCACGGGGCTTTTCTAAACTCGAAATTTTACTTCATGCGCCACGCGTATAAAACACTGATTTCAAGTGAAGTTAAAAATATACTATTAACGTTGGATATTTTGCATGGTTAAGTAACCAAATATTCATTCACAAATATTTGAATTATTCGAAAATTTAAATATTTATATTCAAATATGAATAATTTAGTGATTTATATATTCATATTAGAATATTTAACTATTTGAATTAATCGAATTCGAATCCCAGCCTGAATAGCGATAATTCGAATTATTTAGGAGGATTTGAATCCGTGTATGAGGATTCGAATCCTTTTATAAGGATACGATTCCTTTTATAAGGATTTCAATCCTCTTATAAGAATTCGAATCCTTTTAGAAAGATTCGAATCCTTTTATAAGAATCCGAATCCTTTTCTAAGGATTCGAATCATCTACGTCTGGATTCGAATACGAATCCTTTTAAAAAAATGTAACGAATCCGGATCACGAATCCGTTTTCACTAAAGTATTCGAATACCTCTTTTGAATCCTCTAAAAGGATTCGAATCCGGGAATCGAATCCTGAATGATTCGAATCCGGCCCAGCTCTGCGAATGATAATATTAATTTTATTTTTATTTCTTTCTAGCTGGGCGTCAGGTTGACAGCGGTAATAAAGTCCATAAAAAGCTTCATATTTGTGTTATCATCGTCTTCTTTCGGAGATTAGGTTAGCGATATCAGTTAGATTGTACTTACCTAGGCTATTTTAGATTAGATGATAGTTAATAATAGTAATAATAATGAATTTGTTTCTACGCGGGGCTTTTTTTAACTCGAAACTTTACTTCATGCTTAATCTTTGAGTGGAAAACACTTGTTTATAGCTTCAAATTGAATTCTAAGAAAAAAAAAAAACAACGAATATCTAAAAACTTAGAGCATATACGCTATAATTGGGAAGTTTATTCTTAATGTTGGGTAAAGTTAAACACTTGTATTGTTCCATGTTTTTATTTTCAGTTGCCTGACACGTGTTTCGATCCGTTACGATCATTTTTAAAGTTAATACTAGTTTGAATTTGACAAATGTTACAATATACAAGGTGGAAACCTTAACTGGAATAAATTCGGTATTTATGAAACGAGAAGTTCCAGAAAAAATGTTTCGGACAGGTCGATTTTTATTCTTTATTGCGCACTTTTTAGCGTGTTCAAATCAAGTATGACGTCACTAGCCTTTTAGGTATGACGTTATAGGCAATTTTTTTAAATGTAAACAATTTTTTCTTATTTCACTAAATTTGTAGCCCTTTTCATTCTCTTTACGACTATCTAAAAATATTTTGTTTTTTTTAATTTTTCATTTTAAAAATTAAAAAATTTTTTTAAATAAATTAATTTAATGTAACAAATGTTAAAAATGTTTTTCTCTTGGCAAATAGCCAATCGGTTATAAAACCAATCCTTTACATTTTGAAACATTTGCGGTGAAATATTTCTCATTTCATGCCTGATACGTTCCTTCAGATCCTCCATTTTTGTTTAATTTTTGAAATAAAAAAAAATAAAAAAACAATATATTTTTACATGATTGCAAAGAGAATTAAAAGGGCTACAAATTTGGTGGAATAAAAAAAATGTTTCCATTTAAAAAAAATTGCCTATGACGTCATACGTGAAAAGCTAATGACGTCATACTTGTTTTGAAGACGTTTAAAAGTGCGCAATAAAGAACAAAAATCGACCTGTCCGAGGATTTTTTTCTGGAACTTCTCATTTCATAAATACCGAATTTATTCCAGTTAAGGTTTCCACCCTGTATATAGAAATCTATGAAAACTAATTGATGGATAATCCAGCGCTAAAAAAAAAACTTCCTGTAAGCATACTACTCAATGCATGCTATAATCTTATCAAAAAAAGGAGGAAAAAACAAGCGAGTGTACTCCTTATCAATATTTCACTATCTGTTTCTGGCGTTTATAAGCATTCTCTAACTCTCTCTCTCTGTCTCTCTTTCTTTCCTAGTCCGAATAAAACGACATAATGAATGCGAATATTGACGAATGTACGTCCGAGTTGAGGTCAGTTCGTCAGTCAGTTGCGATTTAAAAACGGTCGCGTGCGGAGAACGCGTTTCAGTCGACGCGATTCGCGCTTAGCGTTCCGTTCCCGGTGTCGTAACGTTGTTGCCCACGCTCAAATCCCTAGAATGGCTGGAAGTGCGAATTGTGAGGCTTACAAGCAGGATTAAATAATTATTAGAAAAAATAATCTCAACAAGATTATATAGTACTCAAAAAATGATAAATACAAGTACATTGTATATAATCTAGTGCGAACTGTAAGGCTCAAATCAAAACGATATAAGTACTTACTTATCAAAATAACGAAGAAAAGTATATTATTGATTATAATCAAATTGAAACATATTGGAATTACTTTTAAAAGAATGCAATCGGAAATATTGTATTGAGGAATATTCTACTATATAGAGAATCAATCTTGAGAACTTTGCTTTACAATCGCAATTGGACTAAGTTATTGGAGAAATAAGGAATATTCTCAAAGAATGTATTTCTTGAATGAATTAAAATCATCATGAATGGATTTTGCTATTAAACATCAATCCAATACACTTGATGTGTTTTGAATTGATCTGAAACTTTGCGTTTTTATGTTCGTATGAAGTAAGTTCGAAACTAATTTGAGTTTAAATAAATTTAATACTAACCACTCTCACAAGGCCGTACCGGGGGGGTTATAGGTTATATAGGTTTAAACCTCCCCCGAAATTTTCAAAATGTTAAATTTTACTATGTAAAAGCTACCCGGTTAGGTCAAAAACATAATTTTTGCCATTAAAAACCCCCCGCTATCCCCGAAATTTTTATATCCCCTCCACATTTTTTTTTCTGGCTACCGCAATGCACTCTCAGTAGGACAGTATAGCTTTGTTTCTTTTTTAATTTATTTAACGGAATCACCACTTTTCTACACATTATGACAAATAAATGTACAAACATTTACAAAATAGAATAGACAAAATTATCTAATCTAATCTAAACATTATTTTTAATAATATTAATCTTTTTAATAATCGACATGCAATATCTACAATTAAATAATAGTTCAGATGATACATTACTAATGGAACGTTAAATGTAGAATAAATATTTACATTAAACAGGAAACATACACGTATATTTTCGAATGGTTGTTTTAAGTAAAGTACCATAAAAATGAATGACACACAAAAACTAATGTACACTTTCAGAGCTCTTTTTTAGAGTTATACGTGAATACTCAAAATTTGGCCGTTTTAAAGTATTGAAATAACTTCTTTATTTAAAAAGATATCGACATGCGGGAAATGCGTTTTTTTTTAGCATATTCCGCTGATCATTTTGTCTTAAATTTAACCTTTATGAGATATAACATAAAGTTGTGTTATTTTAAATACAAATCATGGTTTGCCTTACCTTCTGTCGATTGCATTTTTTGTAAACTTTCCACAAATATCGTCAGTGTATTCTACTCAAAAGAGTGCATACGAAAATTATTACAGTATGTCAATTTTTTTTAAACAAAGAAGTTATTTTATTCATAAAAATGCTACTTTATTTGAAAATACTATCGAAAATGTTGCACTCTGTACAACTATAGTATATCCAAGAATCCATGCAATATGATAATGTAATATATAAAATTACGAAAAAACTATTCGTGAAAATGCAAACAATGTCTTAATTAATAAGACAACTTAAGGCGATAAATATCCATTGAAACAACTACTTCCCGTGCAAATACACCTCCGGATATTGAATTATACAATGAAATATTTAAAATCTTATTTAATTTGATTTGTTACAACGCTCTATTAAAGTATATGTAACGTTTAGGTCAAATTCTATTCAAACCAACTAACATTACAAATTTAAAATGAAAGGAGAGATAGCAACAAATTAGAAGTGAAAGGACTTGGATTAAAACTAATGTCTTAGGCCATATATAGAGGCGTTTCGAGATTTATCTCTCTTCAGTATAGCTTTGCTTATGACGTTTAAAAAAATTAGGAATAAAATTAAAACAAACTTACTTGGAAAAAGTGGTGTATGTGTGGAATGAACAGGTACACAGAAATGGAACGAGTGAAAATGATGGTCGGTATTTATAGGTAAAAAATTGTATTGTTAGTTGGTTTAAATAGAATTTGACCTAAACGTTACATATACTTTAATAGAGCGTTGTAACAAATCAAATTAAATAAGATTTTAAATATTTCATTGTATAATTCAATATCCGGAGGTGTATTTGCACGGGAAGTAGTTGTTTCAATGGATATTTATCGTCTTAAGTTGTCTTATTAATTAAGTCATTGTTTGCATTTTCACGAATAGTTTTTTCGTAATTTTATATATTATGTTTAAAGGTTGCAAACTATAAGAAGCGTAAGCTTATTTTCTCGAATTCAAATAGTTTTGAATTTGAATTTATCTTATTTGAACTGTACCGTAAGGTAAATAATAAGGTCTCACATTTTTCATACCTGCTAATGACATAATCCCCTTTTTTACCTATAAATACCGACCATCATTTTTACTCGTTCCATTTCTGTGTACCTGTTCATTCCACACACACCACTTTTTCCGAGTAAGTTTGTTTTAATTTTATTCCTAATTTTTTTAAACGTCATAAGCAAAGCTATACTGAAGAGAGATAAATCTCGAAACGCGTCTATAGATGGCCTAAGACATTAGTTTTAATCCAAGTCCTTTCACTTCTAATTTGTTGCTATCTCTCCTTTTATTTTAAATTTGTATTGTTAGTTGGTTTGAATAGAATTTGACCTAATCGTCACATATACTTTAATAGAGCGTTGTAACAAATCAAATTAAATAAGATTTTAAATATTTCATTGTATAATTCAATATCCGGAGGTGTATTTGCACGGGAAGTAGTTGTTTCAATGGATATTTATCGTCTTAAGTTGTCTTATTAATTAAGACATGGTTTCATTTTCACGAATAGCTTTTTCGTAATTTTATATATTATGTTTAAAGTGTGCAAACTATAAGAAGCGTAAGCTTATTTTCTCGAATTCAAATAGTTTTGAATTTGAATTTATCTAATATGATAATGGTTTAAAGTCCCCGCATTGTTGCCAAGAGTACATGTAAACATTCAACATAACCTAAAAACCCGTCCGAAAACGTTAGTTGCTAGATTCCTAACGTTGAGTTATGAATGGGTAAAAAGTGGTGAATTGTGGTTAAGCTGTAGTGACGCAGCAAGGGAGGGCCCAGATCCACACCAAATAACATAAAATTGCCATTTATCAATAAGAATTTGAACGTGCGTTGAAATGTTCTAACAAATTCACTTTTCCTCGGACTCGGAGTTTTCGCCTGGATTTATTACGAGTGTTGAAGCGGCAACGTTGTGGGGTATTACCAACAAAACGTCATATATTTAACGCTTGCTTTAACATTGTGTTTAGGGAGTTGAGAGATGTCGGATTGGCAATGAAAACAACAAGATATTGCTTGCATTCTCGGACGAACTATACATTAATTAATTTTTAAATTCTGTATTGTGGAGGCATCTACTTCATTATACATGTTAATTTCACACTAAAACACTTTTTACTTTATTTGTATAACACTTTTTATTGAATGTGACTGCAGTTTCGACAAATTTAGCTTGTCATTATTAAACATGAAGTTAATTTTTGATTTATATAACAATTTACATGGATGTTGTGACATACGAAAAAAAGAGTGAAACATTTTGGCTTAAACAATAATAAAAGATAATTGATAAATTTAATTTAATTTGTTTGAATTATGAATTCTTGAACTAGTTAAAATAGAGTCAAAAATGACATTTGGTGTGTGTGTTATTTTTAATGTATTCTTTATTATTATAATGATTGTTGTAAAATGTTCAAGGTTCAGATATTTTTATACCCAAGTGTATAATCAGTCACGTTTATATAATGCAATTACTATAAAATAATAAAAAGTTTTAATTTTGAGGACGAATTTTGCAATGTTTATTTATAAAATCAACGATATAATTTAAAAAAAAAACACGAGGCTTATCTTCCTCATTAAAAAAATGTTTATCTACTCGTAAAAAATATAACTGTTGTAGTAAATAAATCAGTGATAAGTATAGGACGTTAACATATTTACGATAGATTTATACAGGCATTTTTCTTTTAAGTACCTATATATCAGAGCTGGGCAGGATTCGAATCATTCTGGATTCGATTCCCGGATTCGAATCGTTTTATAGGATTCGAAAGAGGTATTCGAATACTTTAGTGAAAACGGATTCGTGATCCGGATTCGTTACATTTTTTTAAAAGGATTCGTATTTGAATCCAGAAGTAGATGATTCGATTATAAAAAAGGATTCGAATTCTTATAAAACGATTCGAATCCTTATATATGGATTCGAATTCTCATAAATGAATTCGAATCCTTATAGAAGGAATCGAATCCTTATAAAAGAATTCGAATCCTCATACACTGATTCAAATCCTCCCAAATAATTCGAATCCTTATAAAAGGAATCGAATCCTTATAAAAGGATTCGAATCCTCATACACTGATTCAAATCTTCCCAAATAATTCGAATCATTGCTATTAAGGCTGGGATTCGAATTCGATTAATTCAAATAGTTAAATATTCTAATAAGAATATTTAAATCACTAAATTATTCATATTTGAATATAAATATTTAAATTTTCGAATAATTCAAATATTTGTGAATGCATAGTTGGTTACTTGACCATGAAAAATTTCCAACCTTAATAGTATATTTTTAACTTCACTTGAAATCAGTGTTTTATACGTGTGGCGCATGAAGTAAAATTTCGAGTTTAGAAAAGCCCTGTGAAAATTTTCTACGCGGGGCTTTTCTAAACTCGAAATTTTACTTCATGCTTAGTCTGGGAGTGGACAACACTCGTTTGAACTTTAAATTTAACTCTTTTAAAAAAATCGACGTATTTAATATAATAAATGATTCATTGAAATCATAGAAAAATTAACTTTTAGTGGTTACTTTATAATTTTCTCGGCTCTTAATGGGTGAATATTCTATTCCTAAAAAAAACCGTATTTATTTAATATTAAAGTTGCATTTAGTACAATAAGAAACTGTGAATAAATCGACAAAAATCTAGAAATATCGAAAACCTCGACATGTAGAAAATCTTGACGGTCCACACCCAGACTAAGCATGAAGTAAAATTTCGAGTTTAGAAAAGCCCCGCGTAGAAAATTTGTCTCGGGTAGCGCAGCGACCCGAGACAAATTTTCACGGGGCTTTTCTAAACTCGAAATTTTACTCCATGCGCCACGCGTATAAAACACTGATTTAAAGTGAAGTTAAAAACGCACTGAAAACCAATCTGATAAATATCCATTGAAACAACTACTTCCCATGCAAATACACCTCCGGATATTGAATTATACAATGACATATTTAAAATCTTATTTAATTAAATAAGATTTTAAATATGTCATTGTATAATTCAATATCCGGAGGTGTATTTGACGGGAAGTAGTTGTTTCAATGGATATTTATCATCTTAAATTGTCTTATTAATTAAGACACTGTTTGCATTTTCACGAATAGTTTTTTCGTAATTTTATATATTAAGCTTATTAAAACGAGATTTAAAAGATTGGAATCAAATTTTGTTCAATTGGTAGTTGCCATGTATAAAAAATAAATTGATAATTTGTTGATTTGTGTAATTATTCATTTTGTTGATTTCTGTAATACTTTGTACTATTTTTTTTATTATTTGACATTTCGCAATACAATTGCGACAAAACAAAAGCATACTACTGCCCTACTAAAATCCAATTGTGACTTATGCGACGAAAAACGAATTTTCGAAATGATTCGAAAACTACTTGCTTTAGGAGTATAGTTGTATAATACTTTTTTGTAGAAAGTTTACCCCCCAATCGTACCACGTGATAAAAATTGGGTCATTCCATTAAAAAATTGAATTACTAGATATTGAAGAGGGTACTTAGATAATGACATTTTAAGAACACTTATTGTGAAAATCGACAGTTTCCAATTAATTTACTCTTAGAGGCATCCTCTAGATACAAGTAGAGATATAAATCATATTTTTATCTTATTCCTAAGAAAAGTAACAGACAGATTTCAAGATGCCTTTTAGAGGTCAAAATTTTAGAAATATATTTTTTTTTCTTGAAAACTATAATAGATAAGTGTACATATGTTCGAATAAAATATGTTGCAATTTAAACGAGGAACCCAAAAAATGACTAATATATATCGTGTTCTATTTAAAATAACAAATTTGGTGCTACTTCCGGTGGAACCGGAAGTGAAATAAAGTAGAAAATATTTCACATGAGGAGAAATGATTCAACCATATTCCAAGGATTTTTTTCAAATTTTTAGTGCAACGGCAACCCCCGTTGAGGGTCATTTTTCCCCTACAATTTTTCCCCTAGGTTATTTTTCCCCGCGCTATTAATTTTCGCCTCAAATTTCCCCCCGGCTATTATTTTTATAAGAAGATGAAACTTAGACTCAGAAATGTATTCAATTGCGTGCAATGATTGTAGCAAATGTTATATAAGCCAAACTCAAAGGATTTTTTTTTAATATTTAATGAATATAAAGGGTGTTTCACCTAAAACTCCCCAGACTAAATAACAAGAAACTAAAAATGTTAAATTGCGTATTCCCAATTCGATTGTGTTTTAATTGACAGCAATGTTTTAAGTTCCAATGGGAAATTGTTTTATCAGAATTTGATGTTAATTAGTCTCAATTTGAAGTTGAAAAGTTATAGCTTAAATATCAGTTGCGTAGAATATGTTTGAGCTAAATAGAACTATTTTGTTTTTATTTTTATTAATATTTGAAAAATATGATATTTTGTATAAATATAAATAATTCAAATATTTGAATACTCAAATATAAATATTACAATCACTAAATTTTGAACTTTAAATCAGTGTTTTCTACGTCTAGTGCATGATGTAAAATTTCGAGTTTAGAAAAGCCTAAAAATTTGGATTAGCCGGGCTTCGCTTCGCTTGCACCGACAAATCCAAATTTTCAGACATTTTTAAACTAGAAATTTTACATCATGCTTAATCGAGGAGTACAAACACTTGTCATGACCATGATGCGACAACTCTCGCTAGGACAGCCCATTAGAAGAGCCAAATCGCATGACCAGAGAAGGATTGAACGTCGAATCAAAAACATAGTCGCGAAATATGATGAGGAAGACGAACTTTTAGATTATTTACGAAATATTGGCTGTAATATAACTTTATAAATTTTGTAATATAACTTAATTAATTTGATTGTTGCGTTATTATTCATTTGGGGGAAAATTAGATTAAGGGAATATTAATTCGGGGGAAAACTATAAGGGGAAAATTTGCTGGGGGAAAAATGAACCCCAATTGGGAACCCCATAAACTTTTAACGAACGGTTTAGCGTAGACACCCTGTATAAGCAATGTACTAACAACGATAGGTGCTCGGTTGTCAATTTTGGCTTAAACATCGCTTGAACTTCATAGTCACATTCAACGTCATATAAGATGGCAGAACGTTAAAATTAAGAGGGGGCAAGTCACTTGAACTTCTTTTGTCACTTCTTAATGTCATATATGATAGCGGAACATTTAAATTGGTTATAATATATAAAATTACGAAAATGTTTTTTGTGCAAAGTATAAGATGCGTAAGCTTATTTTCTTGAATTCAAATATTTTTGAATCGGAATTATTCTTAAATTGGTTATTTGAAAGCAAAACTACTTTGAATCCAAATAGATTATCGCTTCGATGTATTGCTTTCTGTCTTTCATACGTCAAGAGTGAAAATTATATAATAAAATAATGAAAATAGAATCTTTGTATGAATTTTTATTTCCATATAAATAATAAATTATTTTATGTCGAACTAGACCTCTAAACAAATAATAATTCTGTGTTAAATAAAACAGTTAAAAAAAATCCGTTTGTAAAACAACATTTGTAAAATGTTATCTTATAACAACGCTGGAACCGAAGTCCCAACATACAAATTTTACATGGCTTAACCCACTCTTAATAATGTATAATTACAAATAAATAAATGACCTTTACCTGAAAAAATAAACCCGAATTACTAATTATGATGGGTTATAGCGATCGCGTTGCAAATTGTTTATTTACTTTTATGTTGTGTTTACCGATTATATAATTCATGCCAAATTATACGTATACATTATATTTTTGGCGCCGCTCCAAAAGTGAACATTTCGATTTCTCAACAAGTGTGCGCCGCCGCGCCGCTTATTTTCAGTCCTTGTGCGTTTTTAGTTCAGTGATGTCAAGCCCGAAATTCACCTGCGTCTGTTTTTTCTCCGAGTTCAAAATGGATCTGAAATATTTAAACACTTGATAAATTGGAAATTCCGATACACAATTTAAGAAATAACAAAGTTACAGTTTATAATTATTAAGGTAAATACTTTTCCTAGTTTTCAATTAATCACTTATTAAAAGAATTTCTACTTAACCGGTACAAACATAATACTAACATTTCGTGGTAACCAGAGTGAAATTGGAACACACGAAAATACAACGTTGCTACGTTAATTTTATCACTAGTTCGAAACCAACAAACAGCACATACATTTTTTTCTAAATCTAGATGCTATTAGTTGGTTTTGAACTAGTGATAAAATTAACGTGGCAACGTTGTATTTTCATGTGTTCCAACTTCACTCTGGTTAAATTTGAAGTAATTTAGAGGTTATGTTATACTGTTTTTGTTTACGTTTGTGAAAATGTATTTTTTCTGCTGAATTATTAATATATAATTTTTATCTAACGAGTGTTACCATTCCTTGATTCGGCATGAAGTAATATTTAGAGTTTATAAAAGCATGAAAATTTGATTTGGTCGCGTAGTATGCAATATATTACGTACAATTGCGAGAGTACAGCAAAATATTTGGCTATGTGCACTGGACTCACTTTGATTTGTCAAATTGACAAATCTGTGGAAATGTCAAATAAAATTTAATTAACGCCGACATGCCTCAACTGACTGAAACGCAAAAAGCGATAAAAACGACTAGAGACATTGCTACTGAAGTGCATGTCAACGAAAGCACCTTCTTGTTGGCCAAGAAAAAAATCGTTAACCTATACATGAAAATAAATACGATATTTTAGAAGTGGCTAAATCTCCCCGCTGTACTAGTTTTTTTCTCTCGCAACTGAACATTGTGTTGGCTCTTTTAAAATATTAGAAAATTCAAAATATTCCTTTCGTCGTTTTAAAAGCATTTCAGAATAATAAATATATCTTAGAATAATGATAAAAACGGTTTACTCAAAATAAACAACATTTAAAGAAAAAACAGAATCTCAATTATGTAGTACAGTCATAACACACATTTCAACAAAAATATATTCCCCATTTTCCATAATAAATAGATTTATGTAAACAAATACCTAATTCTCAACCAACGATTACCTAAAACATTTATCAGAAAATATTCCATTAAATACATAATTCTCAACCAGCGTTTACTTAAAACATATTTTTCCAACAATTTTAACCTTGAAACGAAATGGAAAATACAATAAAACGCAATTTATAAAACTCAATATTCATACAGTTACATTAAATACACATACCTGTACATGTATGCTAGGCTAGTATTTATTATTGGCTCTCTGAACGTTAATAATTGTATTTATTGCTATCACGCTAAGCGAGGATGTTATTGCAAAATATGTACACGATATGTACATGCACAAAACGATATATTTGTTCAATTTGTTGGATTATTTGAATTATATATTTGTTGTAAACAAAGAAAAAAGTAATATTTATATGTTGAATTGTTTGTGTTTGCGTAACACAAATTTTTTCGTTGGAAAAGATATTTTAATTATATTGTTAATGCAATAAAAACTAATTTAAAGTTGCATTTTTATTTCTTAATTGAGCATATCAAATATTACTTAGGAAATCATTTAAATTATGTCTTTGACGTAATAGTGACATTTTAAAATCATCAGGAATTTGCTGAAACTATTAATTGTATCGTATGTTTAATAAAATTAAACCTTTAGAGGGTTAAAGTGTGTAGCCAACTTACATTTTAAAAAGATGAAATCATGGCTTTCATCTTTTTAAAATTTAAGTTGGCTACACACTTTAAGAATTGACATATAATACTTTAGACATAATAATTATGATATATATTTTCACAGTTGCCAACCTACAATATTTTTCATGGCACTCTAGAGTTTTTTTTATTCAACATGGGGTATTATGTATTGTTGACATTTTATGGTGCGAATTTCTTAATTTGAAAAAGGTTGAAGTGTGAAAGTTCAATTCGAAGTTTCTAACGAGTGTTTTCTACTCCCAGATTAAGCATGGAGTAAAATTTCGAGTTTATAAATGCCTGAAAATTTGGTTTGGTCGCGTAGCGCGAAGCGCGGAGCGACCAAACCGAATTTTCAGGCTTCTCTGAACTCGAAATTTTACTTCATGCGCCACCCGTATAAAACGCTGAAATATCGTGATCATATGCTATTAAAGCAGTGTGCGAAAGACGTACAATTTTAACTTCACTTAAATCCAGTGTTTTATACGCGTGGCGCAAAGTGTTGAAGATTTTTGGTGAATTTCCAAAATGTTAATTGTTAACGTTTTTCGTAAATTTCTAAGGTTTTTTTTTAATTTAAGAATTCTGATGGTTTTCCTGAATTTCTTAAATTTTCGTTAATTTTAAGAATTTATATACTTTTCATGAATTTTCAAAACTTTGCAATTTTCATAAATTTCCTAATACTTAAACTTAAAACTTTTATTTAAAAAATGTGGGTTTTTCATGAAATTCCAAGATTTTCATTAATTTGCTAAATTCTGACGGCTTCTCTATATTTATTAAATTTGTGTTAATTTGTTGTTATTGTATCACAGGGGGTGCGTGAAGGAAATGCATCGATATTTGAGAAAAACCAAATTTTACTGTTCGAAAAAATAATTTACACTTTTCATAAAGTGTTTTCGATTTTTCAATTTTTTAAAAACTAACGAAAATTTATAAAAAGTACCAAAATGTTCAAAATTAACGAAAATTTAGAAAATTTACGAAAACTACATATTTTCTAAATTCTCGTTAAATTTAAACATTTTGATACTTTTCATCAATTTTCTTCAATTTTCTTCAATTTTGAAAACTATAACGTTTTTCACGAATTTCATAGATTGTTAAAATTTGACACTTCTCACTAATTTTCATCAATTTTTAAAATCTCTGTAGTTTTTGCACGTTTCCAAAAATTTTGTTACATTCAAAAATTTCAAAATCTTGACGATGCTTCGTGAATTTTGTAAAACGTAATCTATCAAATTTAAATAGTTTTGAATTTGAAGTGTTCATGTTATTCAAAGGTTTCTATTAGTTTTCAAAATTATAACTCGTTTCCTCAATTTCATGTTTTCGTTAAATTTACAAATGTTGATGGTTTTCGTAAAATTTGATTTTCAAAAATTAGACGCCTATCGATTATTTTTAAGTTTTATTTAATTATAAAAATATTGACGCTTTACATGAATTTCCAAGATTGTCATTAACTTTCAATATTTTACCGCCTTTCGTGATTTTTTCAAGATTATCGCTAATTTTAAAAATCATTACGGTTTGTCATGAATTTCCAAAATATCCGTTATTCTTCAAAATATTGATGTTTTTTCGTATATTTAAGAGATTTCCATTAATTTTGAAATGTTTTACGGTTTTCGTTACTTCTTAAATTTTCGTTAGTTTCAAAAATACTGATGATTTGCGCTTATTAATTTTTTTCGTAATTGTGCAAGATTTTCAAAATCTTGACGCTGTTTCAAGGCTTTTCGTGAATTTCCAAGATTTTTTATTAAATTTTATGAAAATTGATGAATTGAGTTTTTATTGGAAACCAGTAATAGTTTTTTTTCATTTTCAGCGAATTTCATTTCTTTCGTTATATTTATTAATTTTCGAAGTTTTTTAAAAATGCGTACATTTTTATTAACCAATAGCCTATTTTGTTATTAATTCATATTAAAAACATTAATACTGATAAAAACAAATATAAGTTTTTCACCTGAGCAAGCAACAATGTTTCGAAATAATTGTCGGGAAATACACAAAAAATAGTTTAAAAGTGTTTTATTTAAGTGGCACAAACAAATTATCAACTCACTTAAAAATAATCCAGTTTTGACACCAAACGGCATCCTTATATTATATAATTATAAGAACAGTAAAAGCAAGAAAATATTTTAGAAGAGCGACAAAAAGATATATCAACAAACATTCAGTATTATGCCGATTTTTATATCAAAACGTGTTTTGTAATTGTCAAATCGGGAAAATGCTATTATCCTGATTAAATAGTTTGTATCTCTCAAATATGTCGCATTAAATGATAATATCATATTGTTATAGTCGTGTTTCATGAATCGCCATCAAAAAGTGTAACAAATCGAAATACGTCAAATTGAATATTAAATGAAACAAGTAATCCTTTTTTTTATTGGTTTAATTTAATCACTAGATTTCAAAGCTGGGATGAATCCTCAAAAACAGGATTCGAATCACGAATCCGAATCACCTAATATGATTCGAACCACGAATACTCGAATAAAGGATTCGTAAGTGAAAAATATGATTCGAATCAAAGATTCGAATCCTCATTTTTGAATCACCGATACAAATCCTTTAAAAATAAATTTGAATCTATCATTTGCAACCAGTAACATTTTATTCCATTACTATTAAGAAAAATGTTCATTTACCGACTAAATATCTGATTAAATAATGATTTTAATTAATTATGATATATGTGTTATTGAACTTCATTCTAAATCAGTGTTTTATACGCGTGGCGCATGAAGTAAAATTTCGAGTTTAGAAAAGCCCCGCGAAAATTTGTCTCGGGTCGCTGCGCGACCCACACAAATTTTCTACGCGGGGCTTTTCTAAACTCGAAATTTTACTTCATGCTTAGTCTGGGAGTGGACAACACTCGTTCTTAGAAGTTTCAAATTGAGTGATGACTCTAGATTACTAAGTTTATTACCATTTTACAAAGGATACAGCTCGAAGGACCAATCATGGTCTTCGGAGACCGAAGGACTACAGGGAATCGAAGTTTCTTTACAAGAAAACAACGAATATCTGAAGGTTTATAGCATGGATAGGAAAGAAAACATCCAATTTTGAAAAAATATCGAAGTTAGGTTGGTTTTCAGTGCATTTTTAACTTCACTTTAAATCAGTGTTTTGGACGCATGGCGCATGAAGTAAAATTTCGAGTTTAGAAAAGCCCCGTGAAAATTTGTCTCGGGTCGCTGCGCGACCCTCGTCAAATTTTCTACGCGGGGCTTTTCTAAACTCGAAATTTTATTTCAAGCTTAGTCTGGGAGTGGACAACACTCGTTCTTAGAAGTTTCAAATTGAGTGATCACTCTAGATTACTAAGTTTATTACCATTTTACAAAGGATACAGCTCGAAGGACCAATCATGGTCTTCGGAGACCGAAGGACTACAGGGAATCGAAGTTTCTTTACAAGAAAACAACGAATATCTGAAGGTTTATAGCATGGATAGGAAAGAAAACATCCAATTTTAAAAAAATATCGAAATTGGGTTGGTTTTCAGTGCGTTCTTAACTTCACTTTAAATCAGTGTTTTATACGCGTGGCGTAATAAAATAATTGAAGTTTTTTTTACAAGAAAACAATGAATATCTGAAGGTTTGCAGCATGGATAGAAAAGAAAACATCCAATTTTGAAAAAAATATCGAAGTTGGGTTGGTTTTCAGTGCGTTTTTAAGTTCACTTTAAGTCAGTGTTTTATACGCGTGGCGCATGAAGTAAAATTTCGAGTTTAGAAAAGCCCCTTGAAAATTTGTCTCGGGTCGCTGCGCGACCCTCGACAAATTTTCTACGCGGGGCTTTTCTAAACTCGAAATTTTACTTCATGCTTAGTCTGGGAGTGGACCGTCAAGATTTTCTACATGTCGAGATTTTCGATATTTCTAGATTATTCTCGATTTATTCACAGTTTGTTATTATATTAAATGCAACTTTAATATTAAATAAATACGGTTTTTCTTAGGAATAGAATATTCACCCATTAAGAGCCGAGAAAATTATAAAGTTAACTCTAAAATTCTTTTTAGGTAAAATTTTGCATCTTTTTCTATGATTTCAATGAATGATTTATTATATTACATACGTAGATTTTATAAAACAGTTAAATTTAAAGTTCAAACAAGTGTTGTCCACTCCCAGACTAAGCATGAAGTAAAATTTCGAGTTTAGAAAAGCCCCGCGTAGAAAATTTGTCGAGGGTCGCGCAGCGACCCGAGACAAATTTTCGCGGGGCTTTTCTAAACTCGAAATTTTACTTCATGCGCCACGCGTATAAAACACTGATTTAAAGTGAAGTTAAAAATGCACTGAAAACCAACCTAACTTTGATATTTTTTCAAAATTGGATGTTTTCTTTCCTATCCATGCTTTAAACTTTCAGATATTCGTTGTTTTCTTGTAAAAAACTTCGATTCCCTGTAGTCCTTCGGTCTCCGAAGACCATGATTGGTCCTTCGAGCTGTAGCCTTTGTAAAATGGTAATAAACTTATTAATCTAGAGTGATCACTCAATTTTAAACTTCTAAGAACGAGTGTTGTCCACTCCCAGACTAAGCATTAAGTAAAATTTCGAGTTTAGAAAAGCCCCGCGTAGAAAATTTGTCTCGGGTCGCGCAGCGACCCGAGACAAATTTTCACGGGGCTTTTCTAAACTCGAAATTTTACTTCATGCGCCACGCGTATAAAACACTGATTTCAAGTGAAGTTAAAAATATACTATTAAGGTTGGAAATTTTATATGATTAAATAACCAAATATGCATTCACAAAAATTTGAATTATTCGAAAATGTAAATATTTATTTATTTATTTATTCATACAAAAACCCAACAGACAAAGTCCAGTTACAGGGTTTACATTTATCTACAATACAAGTAACATGGTTATGCAGATCAACATACAGATACACAATTTTATAAATTTTATTAAAACGCGCGCTATCAATACACATGTACAGTAATATTATATATTGACACTATGTTACAGGTCTCAGACATGTTAAGAGGTCGTATTTAAATTTCGCAAAGCTCTGAGCAAATATATCATTATTTCTGCAAAAATCGTTATATGTACGAGATAATCTAATGATAGGTGAGTTAAGATAATAATTACTACGTGTGGTACAATAATTGAAGGTCTCACTGTCACGAGCGGAGGAACGTGGAATCTTTAAATTAAATAGTCCCAAAATCCGCTGATCGTCTACATAGCCATGTATAATCTTGTAAAGAAAACACAAACCTATATAAATGTGTACATTTTTTATTGATATAAAATCAAATTCGTTTAACAACTCCTCATAGGGAACGTCGAACCTATATACTCTATGTCTAACGAAATACAAGTAACGTAGGAATTTCTTTTGAATTCCCTCAATAATGTTGATATATTTAGAATACATAGGAGACCAAACATTGCACAATATGACAATTTGCTCAGAATAATCGTACGAAATAATAAGCTAATTGCTTTAACATTATTAAATGATTTGCAATTTCGTAAAATAAAACCCAACAAACGGTTTATATTCAAATATGAATAATTTAGTGATTTAAATATTCATATTAGAATATTTAACTATTTGAATTAATCGAATTCGAATCCCAGCCTTAATAGCGATGATTCGAATTATTTGGGAGGATTTGAATCCGTGTATGAGGATTCGAATCCTTTTATAAGTATTCGAATCCTTTTATAAGGATTCGAATCCTATTATAAGGATTCGAATCATCTACGTCTGGATTCGAATACGAATCCTTGCAAAAAAAATGTAACGAATCCGGATCACGAATCCGTTTTCACTAAAGTATTCGAATACCTCTTTTGAATCCTCTAAAAGGATTCGAATCCAGGAATCGAATCCTGAATGATTCGAATCCTGCCCAGCTCTGCTAGATTTACAGTTGACGCTACCTGACTGTGAACGCTCTTTGGTTGTCATGGTATTTGTTACTGAAATTCACTCCTGTAATTCTGGCTTTGGCCAGTGGTATTACAAAGAGAGGGGAGAATATACATATTTGACAATAATTTTTGAGAGCTGTCAAATTTATTTTCGACGGACGACTATGATGCAAAGTGTAACTTACACCATTACATTTTGGCGTTCAGAATTGGGTAGCGCCGACTGCACATTTCGTTCACCAAGTGAACATTTTCAATACTTGTACTAATCTCACTTCGTTCACTAGTAGTGATTAAAATATTCCAGTGGAGGAAAAGGATTACTTGTTTCATTTAATATTGAATTCATCTTCACGTAACTCATACCGAAACATTTTTTTAAAAGTGACTCAAATCTTTTTTATGTCCTGCGGACTTCATTGCGAATTCGGATGTAGTGCACTCTAGGTGGCTTATTGTACTACGCCATATTGTCTTACTCACGCAACCCATCTGAACTTGATACCCTGCACTAATTTAGTATTATTTGTCTTTTGTTTTTCAGCGCATTAAAACTGCACAGAATATGCAGCTGTTTACGGTGCCATGTCACAGAGCCGAAAACTAGTGTCGTCGTTATATAGACCGATTTTTTTAGGTGCTTGTTAACTTGTTAACAGTCATGTGGCCTATGATCATTTTTAGCTTAAGCACTTTGATAATGGCCTTACTATGGTTGAAACCTGGTCTGTTTTCCCAGTATTCCTTGTGTTTGTTGCGAGTCCACTTTCTGGCTTCTAGGCGACTTGAATTTTTTGTTATGCCTAAGACAGGTTCAAGTCCTATAAATATATATGGTGGCTTCATGTCTTGTTAGCTCGGCAGCTTTTTTATTTCTTTCGATACGTGAATGACCCGGCGTCCAGACAAGTGTGACTTGTTCTATCTGGCCAGGTCATTCAGTGTTTCGAAGCAGTCCAATACCAATTTGGATGAAGTCTTTTGGCTCTGGAGAGCGGTTATTGCGTCTGGCTATCGGACTTGATATAGATTTGTCTGTATCGACAGTCCCTCTCGATGTTGGTTCTCATGCATTCTATAATTGCGAATATTTCGGCTCTAAAGACGGATCCTAGGCTGCCCAATAAATAGGCATAACCTTCATGTTTTCATTATAGATTCCTGATCCAGTACCTGTGTCTGATTTAGAACCGTCCGCATGCCAGATCATGCTTTTTTATGGATACCATCCCTAAGGCCATTTCATTCGTTGCAGTCTGGAATAGTGGCCCTAAAGAGTGCATTTTGAAAATACCTGACTATCAATGATCCAACCTCATTTCCAGGAGAGGTCCCCTTATGTCTGTCAGGAGCAGAGCTGGGCAGGATTCGAATCATTCAGGATTCGAATCCTGGATTCGAATCCTTCGAGAGGATTCAAAAGAGGTATTCGAATACTTTAGTTAAACTGGATTCGTGATCCGGATTCGTTACACTTTTTAAAAAGGATTCGTATTCGAATCCAAATGCTTGTGATTCGAATCCTTATAAAAGGATTCGAATCTTCATAAAAGGATTCGAATCCTCGTAAAAGGATTCGAATCCTCATAAAAGGATTCGTATCCTCGTAAGAGTATTCGAATCCTCATAAAAGGATTCGAATCCCCATTAAAGGATTCGAATATTTATGAAAGGATTCGAATAGTTACAAAAGGATTCAAATCGTCCAAAATAATTCAAATTAATCGTAGGGATTAACATGAAAAATTTGTTTTGTATGTTTTTAAATTTCTCGTTAAATCACTGTTTTATACGCGTGGCGCATGAAGTAAAATTTCGAGTTTAGAAAAGCCCCGTGAAAATTTGTCTCGGGTCGCTGCGCGACCCTCGACAAATTTTCTACGCGGGGCTTTTCTAAACTCGAAATTTTACTTCATGCTTAGTCTGGGAGTAGACGACACTCGTTTGTAAGTGATAAAACCAACTAAATTAATGATTTGTGTCAAATTTGACATTTTGATAAATTTTGATGATTTTTGCCAGATTTAAGATTTTTATTGTTTTTCGGTAATTTCGCCAAATAAAACATTTTGATGAATATGGATTGACATTCCCTATAAAATTATTATACTTAACATGTCGATTTAAAACATTTTTATAAGATTTTCAACAAATCGATATTTTCATAAAATTATCATCATTTCGAGATTTTCGTCGATTAATCAAATTTTTATCAGATTTTACAATATTTCCCTAATTTTCTTAATTTATCGAATGTTGATGAAATTTGCAATATTTCGAGATTTTTAATTTATTTATGAAAATGTTTATCAGATTTTCAACATATCTTGATTTTTGATATTTTGTCATTTTTATCGATTTATAAAATTTTTATGAAATTTTCGATATTTCTAGATTTTTTCGTCAAATATATAAAATGTTTATATGTAAGATTTTTAATATTTTTATTCAGATTTGTAACGATTTTCAAAAATTATTGAATCATTATTTGAACACACAAATTTCAGATTTTTTTTTCTACAAGACATATTTAATCATTTTTGACATTGAATGACATTTTTGATATTTTTTACCTTTAGAGATGACATTTTTGACAATAGATTATATTCTTGTTATTAGACTACGTTTTTTGACATTAGATGACATGTTTCACATTAGATGTTACTTTTGATAAACAATGAAATTTTTTACTTTTTTACTATTTCTGATGTTGACATTAAATGACGTATTTGACATTTGATGGCAGTTCTGACATTTTATATTTTTTTACTTTTTTGACATTGGAAGACAATTTTGACATTTGATATTTTTGATATTACATATTTACTTGTTTTGCATTAGATAACAATTTTTTTATTATTAGATAACTTTTTTGACATTATTACTGATTTTAACAGAAATTTTCGTTTTTGTAAGAACGTTTTTGTCAAACTGTCACGTACTGACATAAAATGATAATTTTGACGTAAATCGATTTTATCAACACACCGAATTATTGACGTTTTTGATATTTTTTATATTTACGAGATGACATTTTGGTCATTTTGATGTTTTTGGCAATTTTAAATAATTTTGACAAATTTTGATAACTCTTAAAACTGAAAACAGTTTTAATATGTTTTTATATTTTTAACTTTACTTAAAATCAGTGTTTAATACGCGTGGCGCATGAAGTAAAATTTCGAGTTTAGAAAAGCCCCGTGAAAATTTGTCTCGGGTCGCTGCGCGACCCTCGACAAATTTACTACGCGGGGCTTTTCTATACTCGAAATTTTACTTCATGCTTAGTCTGGGAGTTCAGACACTCGTTCATAAATTTTCGAATTATCATAAAGTTGTGCATTTATTTTCAAAAAAATCGAAAGCCATAATCGGTGAGTTGTTGATGTCCATAGATTTTTTAGTTTCTAATTTAAAAACAAAAGAGCTGAGGTGAAAAGTGTTTAGGTGAAAGAGGTATATTTTTTCGTTGGCTACAACTTTTGTTTCAAACATTTTTTGACTTAGACGTCGAAAGCCATAGTAAATTCGTTTAATAAAAAAACATCTAATGATTTCTGGTGATTTTTAACGCAAGACTTTTACACATTTGGTGGAATAATTAATACTGAATTACTGAAATAAGTATTTATTTTTAATATATTCGTAAATATACGGTAAACAATGTAAAATATTTATTTAATTAAAATATTTAAAAAATAACAATACAATAAATTTTATATTATTATTATTATTATACTGGGTGTCCGTATTTCAACAGAATGTATGGGTATCTCGGTTATTTAAAGAGATAGAGTCGGTTAAATTGGGGCAAAGTTGCATAATTTAGGGCCCAATAATAACCCAAAAACAAGTTTGAAATATCTTATTTCCTTAATGAGATATTGTCAAAAACCTATTTTTGAAAATTCGTTTTTATTTTTTTATTTAAAAACTATTGAATCCAGACATTTACAACATTGACATTATAAGCACTTTTTAACGATAAATTTAGTAACATATTTTATTTTAAGATAACTATAACATTTACCTAGGGACCATAGCTAGCTTTTGTTTTTCTTATGGGCGCCATTTTGGATTTTGATATTTTTTTGAAGAATATTTTTTACTGAATTCAATGATGTATCACAATTATAGTTTTTTGTACATTTTATATGTAAAATTTTAATCTTTTGGTTTTTCAAAGAGTGCCTTGGAAACAGTTGAGTAACTCACTTATTTGGCAACTCCTAGGACCCATAATTTGCTTACATATCACCCCTGAAGACAGGCATCCGACGATACATACTTTAACAATTGCGAAATATTTTAAAGTAACGAGTGTCTTCCACTCCCAGGCTAAGCATGAAGTAAAATTTCGAGTTTAGAAAAGTCCCGCGTAGAAAATTTGTCGAGGGTCGCGCAGCGACCCGAGACAAATTTTCACGGGGCTTTTCTAAACTCGAAATTTAACTTCATGCGCCACGCGTACAGAACACTGATTTTAAGTGAGAAACACAGAAATACACAAATACATCTTTAATCAGAGTAACAGGAAGTCAGATATTTAGCCTGTTATCAACGATGTATGTTCAGTGTTAATAATAAATAATTAGGTTTTGAATATTTTTGTTAAAACAACTGGTAACGATATTTATATAATAATTGTTGCAAAAAAATAATAAAATTAAATTTATTCTTAAAGGATTTGTATTCGTGACTCGAAAAAACAGGATTCGAATCTTTGATTCGAATAATATTTATCTCTTACGAATCCTTTATTCGAGTATTCGTGATTCGAATCATATTAGGTGATTCGGATTCGTGATTCGAATCCTTTTAATAAGGATTCGTCCCAGCTCTCGTCAGGAGTCTTCTATGCGGTGTATCAACTCTTATGTTAATCGATGATAACTGTAGCCTGTATAGTGCCAATCTTGTCTCCTCCACTATCAGAATATGAAGTGGTGTGAGGGCTAGTAGCGTTTGCATGACTGCAGTTGGCACGGTTCTTATAGCCCCCGTTATGCTGTTGCAAGCAAACATTTGAATCTAGCTAAGGGTTTGTATGGTTGTAAGTTGCATGACTTTAGAACACCATACCAAAGCAGCGTGCATGATTGCAAGTCTGACAAGTCTAGTATACACCCAGTATACCATCCCTGGTCTGAGTTCCCATTGTCTGTCGTACATTCGTCTAATTACCGCAAGGGTAATTTTCGATATGCGTTCGATTTTTGAGATGTGCGAGGTCCAGGCGAGTCTAAGATTACTCCTAAGTACTTCGCTTCATCAGACATTTCAAGGGTACCATCATTTCCTTCACTTTCTTCCTGCGTACCATTCACACGCAGGAGGAAAGCGAAGGAAATGTTGGTCTTAGAGGGTGAGACTCTCAGTCCTTCTCTGGCACACCACAGAGCATATGCAACGTGCACTGAACGTGGTGAACACGTTCAATGCACGTTGCATATGCTCTGTCTCGTGTTGTTAAATTTTCCCTTAACGAGAATGACTAAGTCATCTGCAAATATTATACAATTGTTAAAATTGTTAAACGAAAAAAGTCTTGAGAGTTTCATTAAAAACTTTAAACTTAAAATATAATGCATTATCATACATCGTACATTCCTTAAAAATGACTGTTAGTCGAAACTAGTCGGAATAAATAATTAATATTAGTGAAACAAACCAAATGGAAATGGAATGGAAATCACTTGTATTACTTTTTACAAATTAATTTACATATATTAAAATATCATGATTTTCGACAATTTTGATCAGAATATAATGTTACGTGTTTTGGGCCCTATGGTCCCTAAAATCCCCTGTCTCGAACTCCGCGGAATGGCTTTTGTTTTTCTTATGGGCGCGATATCTGTTATAGTCGAACCGGTCATTTTGAAAAGGGGTCATCTCCTCAATCTGAAAAAATATCACTTTTTGCAAAATACTGACCCTTAGTACCTCTACTCGTGAGTTTTATTGAAAATGGATCAGAACTAGTATACTTATATTGCTTTATAATTTTTGTATTTAGTTACTTTTGCCAATTTATTATTATTTCGATCAATCGTACAATTTCATAAGTTTCTTAATTTTTTAAAGTTAAAATGTTAAAGGAGAACATACTTGTTTTCTAATTCGCTTTTTTAATAGCTCTATGAAAGTTACGTAAATTGAAATAAAGATCAAACTTTAAAAAATCACAGATTTATTAAAATTTTACGAAAATTATTAAATTATTGTAATTCATAAATGTTTTGAATACATTATAAAAATGATGTAAATTAAAAGAAAGATTCAAACTTCACCAAAATTTATAGATATGACGGATTTATTGTAATTTTTCGAAAATTATCAAACTACTGATTTTTTTTTGAAAATAATCTTCATTGAAAGAAAAATTAAAATTTGACGAAAACGTTGAAGAAATTACAGTTTTCTTGAAGTTTGAAAATATGTAAATTAAAAGAAAGATTCAAACTAGAAAGAAATTTAAAGAAATTTTAGATTTGTTGTAATTTTACGATCATTACTAAAGAGGAAAGATCTAAACTTCAAGAAAATTTAAAGAAATTACAGATTTAACTTATTTTAGACTAAGCATTATGTATTTATTTTAAATGGATATCCATAGATAAACATTAAACATTAAACATTTATTGTAATTTACTAAAAATTATCTAATTAATGAAATTCACAAATTGTTTGAGAGAAAGATTAAAATATAATCGGCATTTTTTTCTTAACTTTAAAAAAGTTATGTAAATTGGAAGAAGATGGATTCAAACTTAAAGAAAATTTAATGATATTACAGATTTATTGTAATTTACTAAAAATGATCTAAATACTGAAACTTATAAATTCTTTGCAAGAAAGATTAAAATATTACAAACATTTAAAGAAAGAACAGATTTGTTGAAATTTTTGTTCAAATTATTGAAACTTACGAATTTTTTAAAATTTTCTGAAAATTATGTAATCGAAAGAAAGATTTAAATTTGCAGGAAATTTAAAGAAATGACAATTTATTGTAATTTTACTAATATTATTGAGTGACTGAAATTCACGAATTCTTTTTAAACTTTATGAAAATAATGTAAATTGATACAAAGATTTAATTTTGATAAAAATTATCAATATCATAAAAATTTAAAGAAACGGGTTTATTGAAATTTTACGAAAATTAACAAATTTCTTGAAAATTGGCATAAATGATCATTTTTTTTAAAAATGGAAAAACAAGCGAATTAGTAAAATTCAGTAACATTCTAACAATTCAACACACATAAAGTATAATGGATTTTCTAAAAATGTTCACTTTTTGGGGACTCTCGTGGGTCAGTAAGTAGCTCTTGGGCCAGAGGGTCGCGGGTTCGAATCCCACCGGGGGGTGTCATTTTCTTTTGGGGAAATTGGCAGCCTCTGGAGCTATGGATGTTGTATGAATGCATTGTGACGTCCATATGAATTAGATAACGTGTGTATGGGGATAAGTCAATTTAAAAATCGAAAATAATACAAACAGCAGCTGACTGTATGGCCAAGAGCCGAGGTCAAAAAACTGTTCACTTTTTTATACTCGACATTTCGACATTTTTGGTATTTCTCAATTTTTGATATCTAAACATGCCAATCAAGGATTTTTTTTAAGTATATACAGGGTGTCTCAGACCACCCGTACCAGCCTTTTATTACGACAACGCTTGGTCGAATGAGACTGGGACAAAAAAAATTATTACCAAAGTGAACCCAAGGAATCCACTGATGAATTTATTTTTTACCGGAATAATCCAGAAGTACCCGGAACCGGAAGTAACTTTCAAATGGCAACATAGGTCGAGAATGGTATTAATTGATAGGTCTTTTTAAAAGAAACAACTTTTATTAAAATGTTTTTTTAATATTTTGCATATTTACAAAAATAAACGAAAAAAACGAAATTGAAAATTAGTTATCCATTCACACTCAATTTTCATTTTAACTTAACTCATTAACGGCCAAAAAATTATAGAGTTAACTTTAAAAGTTGATTTTTGGTAAAATTGTGCACTTCTCTTTATGATTTCTATGAATAACTTATTATTAATTGTTTCGATTATTACTCATTAAAAAAATACTTCAATGTGTTTCTAACTTCACAATATTTCAGTGTTTTATATGCGTGGTCGCTGGCGCGACCCTCGACAAATTTTCTACGCGGGGCTTTTCTAAACTCGAAATTTTACTTCATGCTTAGTCTGGGAGTGGAAACACTCGTTTTAAACTTCATTTTGCACGTTTTTATAAAAAATCGATTATTGACTGAAAATTTACAGTGTATACATTTTGCATATTTAAAAGAAAATTTCACAATTTTAGATTTTTTCTTTTAAATATGCAAAATGTATACACTGTAAATTTTCAGGCATTAATCAATTTTTTATAAAAACGTGCGATATAAAGTTTGGAACGAGTGTTTTTCACTCCCAGACTAAGCATGAAGTAAAATTTCGAGTTTAGAAAAGCCCCGCGTAGAAAATTTGTCGAGGGTCGCGCCAGCGACCCGAGGCAAATTTTCACGGGGCTTTTCTAAACTCGAAATTTTACTTCATGCGCCACGCGTATAAAACACTAACATATTGTGAAGTTAGAAACACACTGATGCATTTTTTTTTAATGAGTAATAATCGAAAAAATTAAATAACAAAATATTCACATTTCTCTTCATACATTTTCAAGTCAGGTCAAATAATATAATATACAATATTAGCTCATATAATGTTGCGTGTATGCACCAATGGCGCTTAATGGGTTAATATAGTTTTTTATATTAGTTAACAACAAAATATAGATTTTTATAAGCTGCAAAGAATGCTGTAAAAATTAAAATAAGATATAAAAAACTATACTAATTTTTTTGAGACTATAAAAGTCTAGATTCTTTGCAGCTTGCAAAAATAAAAAAAGTAATTTAGAAATATAAAAATCTTTATTTTGTGATTAACTAATATAGAAAACTATAATAAGTTAAAATAAAAATTGAGTGTTGAATGGATAACTAGTTTGCAATTTAGTTTTTTCGTTTATTTTTGTAAATATGCAAAATATTAAAAAAACATTTCAATAAAAGTTGTTTCTTTTAAAAAGACCTATCAATTAATACCATACTCGACCTATGTTGTCATTTGAAATTTTAAAGTTACTTCCGGTTCCGGGTACTTCCGGATTATTCCGGTAAAAAATAAATTCATCAGTGGATTCCTTGGGTTCACTTTCGTAATAAAAGTGTTTGTTCCAGTCACATTCGACAAAGCGTTGTCGAAATAAAAGGCTGGTACGGGTGGTCTGAGACACCCTGTATACATATCCCTTCTTATACATATAATTTTTCAAGCATTCGTTGAGTTTATTAAAGAGTTAAATTTGAAATTCGTAACGAGTGTTTCCACTACCAGACTAAGCATGAAGTAAAATTTCGAGTTTAGAAAAGCCTCAACATTTGGATTTGGACGCGTAGCGTCCAAATCCAAATGCAGGCTTTTCTAAACTCGAAATTTTACTTAATGCGCCACGCGTATAAAGCGTTGAACAGTATTGTGAAGTTCAAAATATATTGCCTATGTTTGATTTCGCGTTGATAAATTTTAGCAAAGTATTACCAAATCTTGAAATTTTTAAATTCGTACTTTATATGTTTTTTTTCACCTCTCAAATTATCCACCATTGCAACTACAAGTGTTTGTTGTTCAAATATCTAAAATTTAGAATTTAGATATCTGAACGGCGGGCTCTTTAAAATCGTTTGCGGTTTTTTTTCTAAACTAATGATCTATCTATATCTATCTATTGTTGATATTGACAAAACATAGACGATTTTGTTGTTCTATAACGATCTTGACAAAAGTAATTCGAGCTTTTTTTTAAGTTCAAAATATATTGCCTACGTTTGATTTCGCGTTGATAAATTTTAGCAAAGTATTACCAAATCTTGAAATTTCTAAATTCGTGCTTTATATGTTTTTTTTCACCTCTCAAATTATCCACCATTGCAACTACAAGTGTTTGTTGTTCAAATATCTAAAATTTAGAATTTAGATATCTGAACGGCAGACCCTTTAAAATCGTTTGCGGTTTTTTTTTTTTTCTAAACTAATGATCTATCTATATCTATTGTTGATATTGACAAAACATAGACGATTTTGTTGTTCTATAACGATCTTGACAAAAGTAATTCGAGCTGTTTTTAAGTTCAAAATATATTGCCTATGTTTGATTTCGCGTTGATAAATTTTAGCAAAGTATTACCAAATCTTGAAATTTCTAAATTCGTGCTTTATTTTTTTTTTCACCTCTCAAATTATTCACCATTGCAACTACAAGTCTTTGTTGGTCAAATATCTAAAATTTAGAATTTAGATATCTGAACGGCACACAGAGGACGATTTCCATCATTTAGGCGATCATTTCGTGAAAAATTAACTACAAGGTTTAACCATGACGCATGTTTTTACAATGAGTTGTAAGTTCAATTGTTTACCAGGTATAATTTGCAGCCTCTTAGACCCTTTTCACAAGGGTAGGGACCGTGATAAAGTAACGCATTACCATTTAGCGCGCGACCGTTGTTGCATTGCAAGTGTTTTAAACGTTTAACTTGACTGTGTTTTATTTCATTTCTGTGTACGTTTTTTTTATTAAAAAAATATGGAAAATTGCTCCCCAAGTAAGTAGTTAATATATCTGTTTAAAGTTTGCATTTACATTAAATCACTTTTTATAAATAATTAATTGAAATTTGAGATGAATTGATGGTATAAATTACTGAAACGCGACAAATAAAAAGTAAAAAAGTATGCTTCGTCTTTCTTCGTTTACTTTCATATTTTGCACATCTATAATCTAACTGTTATACTTAGTATCTAAAATAAAATTAGCTGCCTCGAAGTGCCTCACGCGTTTTTATATTATTTTTTAGATGTTTGGTCCATTTCACGCAAAACGTTATTTGAGGTTTGGCGGAGAGGAACAACTTTGCAACATAAAAATTCCGCTGTTATGGAATTTGTTATAAAGAAATTTAATATAGATTACAATTATGAAAATATGGACATTTTAAAAAACCAAATTAGAAATTTTACTTCGAAAGTTTCTTTGAAATGGCAAAAGTCAAATCGGACAATAGTTCGTTTTGAAGAAAAATTTTCACAGTGGCTAGATGAACCTGAAAAATTTGACTTTCAATACAAAAGCCAGGAACCACAACCCGGCCCATCCAGAAGACCGCATAAATCATTTAATGATTTATCATCTGTTTCCAAAAGGCGTAAAACAAAATTGTTGCGAGAAAATTATTCGCAAGAGGAATTACTGTTTGCAACTAAATCAAGCTTTCATTCGTCAGGCCAACGAGATGCGGCAAACATTTTGCAAGAAATCAGTAATAAATCAACAGCTACCAAATTAAAGAAGGCTTACAAATCTCCATCAAAAGAACTTATTAAGTACTCCATTCAAGAAGCACTTTCATTATACATTGATGGGCATTTTACAAAACATTCCTATAAATTAATGTACAATGGCGCAAAAGCACGAAATGCCAATATTTATCCTAGTTATGATTTAATAGTAAGAGCTAAGAAAGAATGTTATCCAGAAGAAAACTGCATAAATATCGACGAAACATGTGCTGAAGTTAAAGTTCAAGCTCTTGTGGATCACACTGTTACAAGACTGTTTATGTTATTTGAGAACACACTATTAAAAAATAACGAATCATTGGGAAATAAATTCATCATAACATATAAATGGGGATGCGATGGAAGTGCAGGACATTCATTGCACAAACAAGCATTCACAGATTCATCACGAACTGATGAGTTTTTATTTACTGTTTGTATAGTTCCTCTACAAATAGTAAGTTCGGAAAACGAAAATATAATATGGATGAATCCTAGACCTTCTTCTACCAGATTTTGTAGGCCACTTAAAATTATATTTGAGAAAGAAAATAAAGAATTAACACAAACAACTGTAGCTTATATGCAGCAACAAATGACAAATATACTTCCAACTACAATATTTAGTAAGGAATCTAGTGTTATCTTCCATCACGAATTTAAATTAACTATGGTTAACGGCAAAACAGTAGCAATTATAACCGACACTTCCTGTCAAAGTTGTAGTATATGTGGTGCAACACCAAAGTTAATGAACGATTTAGAGAAGGTTGTAAAAATGCCTAAGACTGCCAGTGGGTGTGATTACGGAATTTCGTCACTCCATGCGTGGATGCGATGTTTAGAATGCCTTCTTCATATATCTTACCGTATTGGAATAAATAAATGGCAACTCCGAGATGAAGCAGATAAATCACAAATGAAGAAGAGAAAAGAATCTATTCAATCCGGATTAAAGGAAAAATTAGGCCTGTTAGTTGATATTATAAAACAAGGATATGGTACAACAAACGACGGTAACACGGCAAGTAAGTTTTTTGAAAACTATAAAATATCTGCAGAAATTACGGGGTTGAATGAAAATTTAATAAAACGTCTGAAAATCATATTGCAAACTATTTCATGTGGGCAGGCAGTAAATGTGGAAGTGTTTCATAAATATGCGATAGATACAGCACGACTTTATATAAACTTATACCCATGGTTTTATATGCCTGCGAGTGTCCACAAAATTTTGATACACGGAGGAGACATAATAAAAGCAGCAACTTTACCAATAGGCATTTTTTCTGAGGAAGCGTTGGAAGCTCGTAATAAGGATTTGAGAAGATATCGAGAGCACCATTCAAGGAAGTTTTCTCGCCTGCAAACAATAACCGGCCTGTTTCACACCCTTTTGTACTCCTCCGATCCATATATATCAACAATTTCCAAAAACACGAATATTACTAAAACTTATAATATTAAGAGTTTGGATGAAGAAGTATTAAGTTTATTAGATGAGAATGTATCAGAGGAAGCAATAGATGAATTCGAAAAATATAAACAATCTGACAGCGAGAGTGATTAAATATTAAATTTAGTGTCTAACTGTAATAATAATTGTTTTTCATTAATATAATACTTTTAAACGTATGGCATTTTTTTTATTCACAGTGGGCCAAAAAAACGGTACAAGTTTTGTTCTCTCTCATATATCTTCGTAAGTTATTAATATTTTTTAATAATTAATATAACAGTGAAAAGCCCAATTCTTCTAGAAAAGATGAAGTACTTTTGCTATAAAGAAATAGTACTAACTGAAATATTCTGCGTCATACCATGAAGGCATGCAAAAATATTTTATTTAAGAAATTTATTGTTTCTAAATTATGAATACCTTATCTTGTTTACTTAGGCGAACCATTTTTATTGCAAAAACCAAAAATGACTGATAGAAGTAACAGCTAATGCCTGAAGTTCATTGGAAAACAAAAACAAACTATAGCCCACTAATTTGCATGCCTACAAATGCTGTGCATTATAAACTCAAGCATTTGCAGAGCTTTCATTAATGTGAAATATCGTCGATAAAAAAAAACTTTTTAAAAATGCAATTAATTATTTTTGCATTCTACAAGTGCAAACATTCTGTTCTTCAAAGAATTATTTAATGCGTCAATTATTATTGAAAATATGAATATTTCCAATTTGTACCGTTTTTTTTGCCCACTGTGTATAATCCATTATACAAATTCTTAAAGTAGTCTAACTAATAATTATTTATTATTAACACGTATTAGATGAAAAATACGAATAAAATTGAGTCAATAATTACGTTCGAATATACATGATCGCCTAGAAAGCGTGAATCGTCCACTATGCGGCAGGCCCTTTAAAATCGTTTGCGTTTTTTTTTCTAAACTAATGATCTATCTATATCTATCTATTGTTGATATTGACGATTTTGTTGTTCTATAACGATCTTGACAAAAGTATTTCAAACTGTTTTTAACTTTATCAATTAACTAAATGATATCTATGTTGAATAAATGAAACAGAATAATAACTATTGTTTGTATTTTCCATGCGGTCAGTTTGCGTGCAAGTTGTTATCACAATCAATAGGACAGGAAAGTCCACTGGAAGTGGCACAAACGTGTAAAAATCAATACCACGAAAGTGTGTCGATTTATTTTGTATTCCCTTCTTTTGTTAAACAATGTTACGTAACATTTTGTATAATTGCGAAATAATTACAATTTTTTGTTGGTCGTTACGCTCCCGATGTCTGATTTAATGCAGAAATAATTAGACCATTAATTCTGCGGTCAGAAGGTAAAACATGATCTTTACGTGTTTTTTAGTAGCGAATTCTAAATTTTTTATAATCAACGAATAAAATTAATTACGTCAAAATAGATTATTGTATACAAATAATACATGTTGGTAAATTATCTATTGAATTCCTTTTAATAAATGGCTACCGATCTCTTTTCGCATATTTAAGTTAATTAAATAATTTTAAAGTTTTTATTACTGCGTGCCATTTAAATTAAATAATAAATACTAATACTAAAGGAAATTGATGTAATACCAGCACAGTTTTTTTATAATTTCAATTTTCCTTGGTATTTTAGTATGTGTCAGAGCTGGCCAGGATTCGAATCATTCAGGATTCGAATCCTTTTAGAGGATTCAACAGAGGTATTCGAATACTTTAGTGAAAACGGATTCGTGATCCGGATTCGTTACATTTTTTTAAAAGGATCCGTATTCGAATCCAGACGTAGATGATTCGAATCCTTATAAAAGGATTCGAATTCTTATAAAAGGATTCGAATCCTTATAAAAGGATTCGAATCCTTATAAAAGGATTCGAATCCTAATAAAAGGAATCGAATCCTTATAAAAGCATTCGAATCCTCATACACGGATTCAAATCCTCCTAAATAATTCGAATCATCGCTATTCAGGCTGGGCTTCGAATTTGATTAATTCAAATAGTTATATATTCTAATATGAATATTTAAATCACTAAATTATTCATATTTGAATATAAATATTGAAATTTTCGAATAATTCAAATATTTGTGAATGGATATTTGGTTACTTAACCATGAAAAATATACAACGTTAATAGTATCTTTTTAACTTCACTTGAAATCAGTGTTCTATACGCGTGGCGCATGAAGTAAAATTTCGAGTTTAGAAAAGCCCCGTGAAAATTTGTCTCGGGTCGCTGCGCGACCCTCGACAAATTTTCTACGCGGGGCTTTTCTAAACTCGAAATTTTACTTCATGCTTAGTCTGGGAGTGGACAACACTGGTTCTTAGAAGTTTCAAATTGAAGGATCACTCTAGATTACTAAGTTTATTACCATTTTACAAAGGCTACAGCTCGAAGGACCAACCGTGGTCTTCGGAGACCGAAGGACTGCAGGGAATCGAAGTTTTTTTACAAGAAAACAACGAATATCTGAAGGTTTACAGCATGGATAGGAAAGAAAACATCTAATTTTGAAAAAATATCGAAGTTAAGTTGGTTTTCAGTGCATATTTAACTTCACTTTAAATCAGTGTTTTATATGCGTGGCGCATGAAGTAAAATTTCGAGTTTAGAAAAGCCCCGCGAAAATTTGTCTCGGGTCGCTGCGCGCCCCTCGAAAAATTTTCTACGCGGGGCTTTTCTAAACTCGAAATTTTACTTCATGCTTAGTCTGGGACAACACTCGTTTGAATTTTAAATTTAACTTTTTTAAAAATCGACGTATGTAATATAATAAATCATTCATTGAAATCAAAGAAAAAGATTCAAAATTTTATTTAAAATTAACTTTTAGATACTTAATTGTTGGTGAGTTGCGTGAAGATGGTTTTAAATTAATGAAACACTTGTATCTTTTCTTCACTTATTTATTTGGAGTACCAAATGCACATTTCGATCACGATGTGATCATTATCAATGGTTGACAAATACAAACTTAAAAGCTAAAATGCGCTTAATATATACCTGCGGATTAGGAGGAGTAATTACGTAATGATGCGCGGGGGTTATGGAGTTAAGGGAAAAACCGACAATTAGGCCGACATCTTAAATCTATTTTAAGTGTAATTGGAACAAATAATATAAAATAGAAAAACAGGAAAATAAGAAAAATACACAAGTTACAATATACATAAAACATGAAAACATATAGAACATAGAAAAATACAAAAATTATTACAACGGAACGAGTTTAAGTAATGGGTTGTCTAGTGGGCTCAAATCAAAATTAAGCAGATCAGCGTTATGTTTTTTCATGTAAAAAGCTTCGTACAGGTTTAAGTGATAATTTGTGGAGAATTTTAATAGCTTGGTGTTGTCGAGGGAGAATTTATGACCTGTTTCAATAGAGTGATGGGCAACTGCAGATTTTGTAGGGTTGTTGTATTTGATATGTGATGTATGTTCTTTGTATCTCGTAATGACATTTCTTTTAGTTTGGCCTACATAAATTTTACTGCAGTTACAACATTTGATGGAGTAGATTCCCTGTTTTTCCAAGTCATCTACTGTATCAAAGGTGTTACCCAATAGTGACTTTAAATTTGTGTTGACGTAGTAAGCAGGTGTAATTTTGAATTTTTTAAATAGTTTATCAAATCGGGTTTCTGAATCAGGTACATAAATTATCCTAGCGTATGTGGTCTCTTTGCTGTTTAAATTAGTTAACCGGGAAGAACAGGTAATTTTTTGTTTAAATAAATGTCCTTTAATTAATTTATTGATGGTGTTAATGTTGTACTTTAAGTTAATTGCAATTGAACGTATGAAGTCGAGTTCCTTTTTTCGGTTTGAAGGAGAGAGGGGGAGTTTAATTGCTCTGAAAATCATGTTATTAAACGCTGCCATTTTATATTTTGTAGGTGTAAAATACTCTGAATGTATATAATTATATGTATATGTGGTTTTTCTGTAGATATCGAACTCTAGTTTACTATTATTTCTTGTAATTAAAATATCTAAGAAAGGGAGAGAATTGTTAACTTCTGATTCGTATGTAAAATTAATACTATTATATAAACTATTTAAAGAATTAATAAAGGTATCTATGTC
This sequence comes from Philonthus cognatus, assembly GCA_932526585.2. Taxonomy (NCBI): domain Eukaryota; kingdom Metazoa; phylum Arthropoda; class Insecta; order Coleoptera; family Staphylinidae; genus Philonthus; species Philonthus cognatus. The sequence continues at coordinate 20,120,887 of OW052249.1, read as the reverse complement.
GAAGTTGTTAGGTACGATTGAGAAAATGTCATCGACATAGCGGAACCAGAAGTCGGGAAAATTATTTATTGTTCTTTTAGCATGATTTTCAAAGAAATTAAGGAAAATGTTAGCAAGGAAGGGGGATAAAGGATTGCCCATTGCGGTGCCAAAAGTTTGTTTGTAGAATTTGTTATTAAATTCGAATGTATTACATTCCATAACGAGTTTCGTTAGTGAAAGGTATTGTTTAGTTTGTTCATCTGGAATATTGTTTTTTATTAGTAATTTTTCAAGAATATTTAATGTATCTGTTATGGGAATGCTTGGAAAAAGGGACTCGACGTCAAATGAAATTAATTTATGATTAGGAGGAACATTTATCTGTTTTAATCTGTCGGTTAACTCGATTGAGTTTTTTATTGAAAAGTTGTTATCAAGTTGTAAGGTTTCAAATTGTCTAACTAGCCATTTAGCTACCCTGTAAGTCGGGGAATTAACATTTGACACTATCGGTCGATATTTATTCCCCGGCTTATGGACTTTCGGTAGGCAGTATAGGCGTGGAAGTTTGGGATTACTTACTTTCAATTTGTAAATCTATTTTTTATCAATTATACCTGTTGATTCCTTTAATGCCGTGCTAATTTTTCGAATATATGAATTTACTGGGTTTTTTGTTGTAACTGTATATGGGCCTGTCTTAAGTAAATCGTTGACACTCGCGGAATAATCATCTTTTTTCACAATAACCACACTATTGCCTTTGTCTGCTTTTAAATAAAAGCAATCCTTTTTCTTGAGTTCTTTTATGATGTTGGAATTGGTAGCTGTTTTGTAGTCCGTTTTCTGCTTCCTGTTTTCTCGTATTTTCTGTACAGTTTTCTGGGCCTCGGTGATAAAACATGCTGCTTCTGATGGTGGGAGCTTGCTAGCTGCGGTGTCCAAGTCGTTGAGGATATCTTCTAATGGAATTTGTTTTGGCGGGAAAACGTGTTTTAGACCTGTCTGTAGAACTTCTTCTTCGTTATTTGAAAAGGTGATATCCGTTTTGTTTATCACAAGTTTTTGTTCTAGTAAAGGTGTGGGTAAGCTTTTTTCTTGTGGTTTTTGGGATAACGTGTTTTAACTTTCTATGCAAAGTTCTGGATTTATTAACGATTTTCTTGTGAATAACTGTGTGCATTTTCTTTTCAAAATCGTCCCATGAAATAACTGGTAGATTTTTACTTAGAAAAAGGTGTTGTTCGTAGGCTGTTATTTCCAAATCCGCCCTTTTTCTGTATAATATACCCATTTCATACTTAAGCCACTTTATTTTAAAACTTGTGATTAATTTTGTGATATTCTTGTTATGGTTGCACATTTTTATTTCGGTGAACTTTGGGAAAACTGTATTTATAATGCACTGTTTTAGAAAGTTGATGTCTGCACTAATAAGTTTAATTTTAGTTTGGAAATGTTTGTTCAACTCGGTTGACCAAGAAGCCATATTTAAATACTTAATTGTTGTTGAGTTGCGTGAAGATGGTTTTAAATTAATGAAACACTTGCATCTTTTCTTCACTTATTTATTTGGAGTACCAAATGCACATTTCGATCACGATGTGATCATTATCAATGGTTGTTTTAGAGTTAACTTTATAATTTGGTCGGCTCTTAATGGGTGAATATTCTATTCCTAAAAAAACCGTTTTTATTTAATATTAAAGTTGCATTTAATACAATAACAAACTGTGAATAAATCGACATAAATCTAGAAATATCGAAAATCTCGACATGTAGAAAATCTTGACGGTCCACTCCCAGACTAAGCATGAAGTAAAATTTCGTGTTTAGAAAAGCCCCGCGTAGAAAATTTGTCGAGGGTCGCGCAGCGACCCGAGACAAATTTTCACGGGGCTTTTCTAAACTCGAAATTTTACTTCATGCGCCACGCGTATAAAACACTGATTTAAAGTGAAGTTAAAAACGCACTGAAAATCAACCCAACTTCGATATTTTTTCAAAATTGGATGTTTTTTTTTCTATCCATGCTGTAAACCTTAAGATATTCGTTGTTTTCTTGTAAATAAACTTCGATTCCCTGTAGTCCTTCGGTCTCCGAAGACCATGATTGGTCCTTCGAGCTGTAGCCTTTGTAAAATGGTAATAAACTTAGTAATCTAGAGTGATCCTTTAATTTGAAACTTCTAAGAACGAGTATTGTCCACTCCCAGACTAAGCATAAAGTAAAATTTCGAGTTTAGAAAAGCCCCGCGTAGAAAATTTGTCGAGGGTCGCGCAGCGACCCGAGACAAATTTTCACGGGGCTTTTCTAAACTCGAAATTTTACTTCATGCGCCACGCGTATAAAACACTGATTTAAAGTGAAGTTAAAAACGCACTGAAAATCAACCCAACTTCGATATTTTTTCAAAATTGGATGTTTTCTTTTCTATCCATGCTGTAAACCTTAAGATATTCGTTGTTTTCTTGTAAATAAACTTCGATTCCCTGTAGTCCTTCGGTCTCCGAAGACCATGATTTGTCCTTCGAGCTGTAGCCTTTGTAAAATGGTAATAAACTTAGTAATCTAGAGTGATCCTTTAATTTGAAACTTCTAAGAACGAGTATTGTCCACTCCCAGACTAAGCATAAAGTAAAATTTCGAGTTTAGAAAAGCCCCGCGTAGAAAATTTGTCGAGGGTCGCGCAGCGACCCGAGACAAATTTTCACGGGGCTTTTCTAAACTCGAAATTTTACTTCATGCGCCACGCGTATAAAACACAGATTTAAAATGAAGTTCAATAACACATATATCATCATTAATTAAAATCATTATATAATCAGATATTTAGTCGGTAAATGTACATTTTTGTTAATAGAAACTGATGGAATAAAATATTACTGGTTGCAAATAATAGATTCAAATTTATTTTTAAAGGATTTGTATCCGTGATTCAAAAATGAGGATTCGAATCTTTGATTCGAATCATATTTTTCACTTACGAATCCTTTATTCGAGTATTCGTGATTCGAATCATATTAGGTGATTTGGATTCGTGATTCGAATCCTGTTTTTGAGGATTCATCCCAGCTCTGGTATGTGTATACCATAATGTAATGGCTTCAACAATCAATTAGCAATAATAAATGTTTTGCGACCTATATGCTTTATAAATTGCAAGTTTTCACAATTTTTAAAAATTGGAACTAATTTGTTTTTAACATTTACACTTTTATTTAATATGCGGATTTTATATATTTTGGGATATTTTCAATAAAATTAAAAAAGACGTTCTGACTGGAATACTCAATCATTGGTTCCTAATATTTTACTTTTAACTTTTCTTTTTACTAATTTTCTATTCGCCTCATATTTATTGTAACTTATTTTATGTTTTTATTTGAAGGTTTGCATGCAAGTAAACTGAACTTGTTGTGATTGACTTGAATTGAAATAGGCAAAGAATAAGAAACTAAAGAATAAACAAGATGGTCGTTAGTGGTGATATTGTGGTTGGGCCAGAGCCTATTTACAATGGACATCTTGATATAAATCACAATCATACTCTCGTTAAAAATGGGTTGCAACGTGCTACTAAAAAATACATGTAGGTATATAAATTAACTCAACAAAATTATAAAAAAATATACAGGTTGTCCCATTTTAAAGTACCACCTGAAATATCTTCAAAGCCAAGCATCGAATGAAAAAATTGTTTCAAATACAAATTGAAATTCAATTCCTTTGTAAGAAAATTCGTCCTCCAGGGGAGGCTGGGGAGGGGGTAGCTTTGTAAGCTTAGATGCAAACCCCTATTTTTTATTACAGATTTGGATAGAGCGTAGAAAAGTAAGTAAGTTTTATCTAAAAACATTTTTTATTACTTTGATAGATGGCACTGCAATCAACAAACTTGAACAATTGATAATTGACATACTAAATTTATTTTACTCTAACCAATTAGTTGAAGATTTCACTTGAAGTTAGTGATTTGCACGCGTGGCGCATGAAGTAAAATTTCGAGTGCGCGCGCCCCAGCAAATCCAAACTTTCAGGCTTTTCTAAACTCGAAATTTTACTTCATGCTTAATTTGGGAGTGGAAACCCTCGTTAGACGATCAATCAGGAACTTAGTTTGCAATTTCCTTTTTTATCAAATTTATGACGTAAAATAAATAGTTGATGTTATTTCTTACTTCAAATTTAGAACGAAAACAAATTTCTGTGCATTATTTGCGTGTTACTAAACTTCGACGAATAAATTGGAAAAGCTTAAATTATGTAAAATAAATCCTAATAAATAATTGCAAAAGTTCAAAATGATCAGAAATGATTCAAAATTAATAGAATTTAATTCAATAAAAAAATACTCGTATTATTTATTTAGACGAGTGCGTGGTTGCCTAGCAATTTTAACGAGAGAAAACTTGGATGACAAAAACACGAGAGCGAAGCTCGAGTGTTTTTGTCTATACAAGTTTTCTCGAGTAAAATTGGAAAACCACGCACGAGTTATTAAATGAAAAAATATCCTCCCAAAACCAAACCTCGAGTGGTATTTGATAAGATAATTCCATGACAAAGGTGTATTGTCATTCTAAAATCTGTCATCCGCTCTTGCAGCGTTGCCAATGTCCTATTAAATTTTTCAAAATATAATTGCTGAAGTAATTTTGCTACCGTGTTGAACATTGTTTTTACCACATACTCCTTGTAGTCCTCTCCATTCCTATTTTTCATGTTGAAACTCCAGCTCATCAAAATATTGGCGATGTCGTCAATTTTCTGTGGCGTAGTTATGTCAAAATTTTGTTCCTTGCAAAAATGTTCAAATTGGGTCCAAATTGACGATTTACTTTTTTTGGTATTTAGCGGCACTGTTAAATTTATATTACTTATAATTTCCTCCTTGGAAATTGTTCCGAAACGATATGTGTGACAATTATGCATTACGTAGTGATTTGGATTGGATTGAACTTAACGTCACTAATTCAGCGCGATCGTACAGTCGTTGGCATGGAGAACGTAAATAAGATAATTTTAAAATATCCACTTGCATTTTTACTTCTGCGATTTTGTTTGTTAGCAAATATGCATGATTTTAGGTTGGAATGGAATTATCATAAATATTTCAAATCAAATTTTGTATTTGATATTTTACAATATCCCATGACGATATTTAAATTTCAATTATAGCCTATTAACATTTTATTCATTTCTGTGTAGATTCTATAAATTTTATTTAATTTTATTTTTACAAAAAGCACGTGCTCACACCGCTTTTATTGGTTTCGAGAAATTTACATAGTAAAAACAATTTTGTTGATTGCAGCGCCATCTATAAAAGTAACAACAAATGTGTTTAGATAAAACTTACTTACTTTTTCACGCTCTGTCCAAATCTGTAATAAAAAATAGAGGTTCCCATTTAAGATTTCAAAGATTTGGGGGCGCGGGGTTGATTTCCTTACAGAATTAGATATCGCCCTCCAAATCATTCTGAAGATATTCCAGGTGGTACTTTAAAATGGGACACCCTGTATAAAACAAAATTTATACAAAAAATGAAAACCTACAACTTTAACTTGATTTTCATTGATTACTCTGTGAAAAATTTGAACTAATTTTGAATTTGAATTAAAGGCACTTGGTTTGTTTCACTTATTTTTTTGTTTCACCAACTAGTTTCGACTTATCGTTCTAAAACATGCAAAAAAACGTGGTCAATGAGTGCGAAGACATCTAGCACTCCCCCATCTTACTATTGCCATTACTACCTGTTAATATACAGTCCAGTTCACGAGAGGTGTCCTGTGACATTTAAGTTCAAATTAAAGTAGTTATAATAACATAAATCCCTGAGTGTAGAGAATTTAGCAAAAGTTGCAATTGAGCACACAAAAACAGAAGAAATAATGTTAATATGAAAATACCTCGAAGAAAAATTGTACCATAGATTTTAAATCTATAATTATAGAACACCTTTCGTGAATTCTACTATATATATTTAACTTTGTAAACATTTATTTCTTGAACATTTCTTGAACATTATTTTTACAGAATGGCGATAAGTCATAACTAGTTGGAAAAATAAAGAAATAAGTGAAACAAACCAGGTGCCTTTAATTCAAATTCAAAATGAAATTGAGAAGATTCAAGTATACATATAATATTAAAGTCTTTTATCATTTTGCGGAATAAAATTGAAGAACCTACAGAAGTAATCAAAGCCGTTTCTTTGATGACATATCCAAAAATAATCAGTTTTAATGTACAGGATGAGCCAAATTCGATGTTTTTATAATGTATCTCACTAACTTGAAAGGTTAGAAAAAGATTGATATACAGGTCATGACTTTCTTTTTCTAAATAGTTCAGTAGTTATTTGTGTAGTTTTTACTGTAAAATGCAGTGACGTATTTATTGTTTTATTCCGATCTTTCATTTCGGAGTTATGATATAAAGTTGAATGTTTTTAAATAGAACACCCTATATATTTTTAAGTCATTAAATAGCACATTAAATTACCTTTACATATATATAATATATAAAATTAAGTTTTTTTTAATTCAAAAAATATGTTTCTAACTTTAATCGTAAAAGTCTTAAAAATTATTAAATTTAAGAAACTAAGTTTTCAATATTATTTTTTGCTAATTTTTACGAATTTATGTTAAATATGTATATCAATGTAAAGCTAATTTAAAATTCTATTTAATGACATAAAAAATATATTGTGTTCGGTTAAAACAAAGCAACTTTGTGTCACAACTCTGAAATTAAAAGTTGAAATAAAAGAATAAGTACTCCACTGAATTCTATGCTGAAAACTACACAAATAACTATATTATTATTTATTTGTATATCTTATAGTTATTGACGACATATTTTAAAATAGCCGACAATTGAAAACGCCCGATATCTCCTAAACTAATCGAGCCAGCCATGACCTGTCAATGCCATTATTATTTCTTCAGTAAAAGAGGTCATGACGTTTATGTCATATTTTGTGTAACTATTTGGGTTACTGAGATATCCTATAAAAACATCGAAATTGGGTCACCCTGTACATATAATATATATATTTAATATTACTTTATTTCTTTCAATGTTTCAATGCTACCCTTTTCTAAGTGGAATAACACACTTTGTTTAACTAACTATTCTCGATAAACTATCAATAATCTAGATTTATAATAATATTTTTTTTTGTTCCAGGACTATTCAAGACCCCGCAAGCCAAAGACTCACATGGTACAAACCCCCACTCACGGCCTTGGTCATAAAGAAAGTCCACGATGCCAGCGTTCTATCACCGTTTGTGCAGTTGGTACAGTGGCTTACGTGTGTAAGTAGCTTGAATGAATCATGTAAAACTAGAATTTTAAATCAATTAAGATAAATCCAAATTTGAAGACAACTCGAAATTTTGGTCGATGCTTCATCAAAGAATTAACCTAAATAACTGGTGATTAATCTAACCTAATAAATTGAGGATCAACCTAACCTAAACTAGATCAAGCAGGCTGTCAGATTAGTTGATGACAGATTATCTGGATTAGATTAGAGACAATATTAGTCGATAGTTACTTAACCCTGATTTAGCTGCTCGAAAAGTCAATCGGTTTGATCAATTGCAAGAAACGAGTAGTCGATATTTTTTTAAACAATCTAACCCATCACTAGTATTTACTCCATCGTTGGTTTTCTAGGAAAAAAGAATGGTCGTGTTCGTCGAAGCGGCCGTAATGGAGGAGACTCTGTTACAGCAGTACAACGCCTTTTCGGCGATCAAAGACAAACTGATGACGTTTAGCGACGGCAAGGATGATCTCACCGATAAAATCGATTTCATCATCTGCCTTGGCGGCGATGGCACCCTCCTCTACGCCAGCCACCTTTTCCAGCAGTCCGTGCCACCTGTGATGGCTTTTCACTTAGGCTCCCTGGGCTTCCTCACGCCCTTCCAGTTCGACAATTTCCAGGAGCAAGTCAACAACGTCCTGGAGGGAAACGCGGCGCTCACGCTGAGAAGTCGTCTGAGGTGTATCGTCATGAAAAAGACTGAGAACGAGGTAATTTATTGTATTAGATATAGAATTGTTAATATGAAACTATTCGAATCCACGCCGAGGCGAGTAATTTTTCTTATTATCCTTTCTGGATACAATAGTTTGTGAATATATTGTGGGGTCCCAGGTACATTGAAAAATATATTATGGGTAATATAGAAAATTGAGATTGAAATTTGAAATCATTTCTTTTCTTTTAGGATTCAGTCGAGAAGAAGACACGTAAACCACCGACGAACCTTCTGGTACTCAACGAAGTGGTCGTCGACCGGGGTCCGTCGCCGTTCCTCTCGAACATCGATCTCTTCCTCGACGGTAAACACATCACCTCTGTGCAAGGAGACGGTCTGATCGTCAGCACGCCCACCGGGAGCACGGCTTACGCGGTGGCGGCCGGCGCTTCCATGATTCATCCCAGCGTACCGGCGATAATGGTCACCCCCATTTGCCCGCACTCGTTGAGTTTTAGGCCGATCGTCGTTCCCGCCGGCGTAGAATTAAAGGTAGGTTCCCATAATCTTAGCAAATAATTGGGGATTTTTTCGAATTTGTAACTTAGATTTCAGTGTCGCCTGATAGTAGAAATACGTCGTGGGTGTCGTTTGATGGAAGGAATCGGCAGGAGTTGTTGCACGGCGACAGGTATGTCGGAGAGTTGTTTGTTTTAAAGAAGTCGCCGCCACATATTTGTCTCCTTCTTGCATATTTTCTAATTTTAGAGCTGCCTTATTCAATTTTGTTGTTCTGAAATAAACAAAAAATCATTATTGTTTCTAGACGTTTTAGGTATCTGATATCTGGTATAAGGGGGAGTGCGCATTGCTGCACTGCACTTAGACCTCATTAGGCCCATTGTGCTGCCTCCCACTACGGGTCACCCATCCTCAGCGCAACCATCCCACCTTGTCTACGTAGTTCAGTGTTACTGAGGTGGGCAAATCCCTGATGATGTCCATCGTCGGCCATCTTTCACCCAGTATGGATCCTCTCGTAGACGAGAGTGCCAGGCATTCGCTGAGGATGTGCCTGGCAGTCTCGTCTTCCATTTCACACCCTCTACAAGATGGGGAGTCAACTATTCTGATCTTGTATAAGTGTCCATTAAGCCCGCAGTGTCCGGTTAGAACAGCGGTTATCCGTCTGTTCCTTCTAATCATCTGCAGGTACTGTTTAGCTGAAGTCTCCTTCGAGAGTTTTCCGTATCATCCCAACGCTTCCTGAATTTATCAAGTGTGTTGGAATGTAACATGTTACATAGTGTCAATCGCACTACCGGCTCCGGTGAGATGACGTTCATCCCAGCCGCTGCTCTGGCCAGTGCATCAGCCCTCCTGTTACCTATGTTTATATCGTGTTCCTTCAACCAGCAGATTTCAATGTTGTTATGCATTGCTGCCTGTCGTTTTTTTTTATGGCACTCTAGTGTTGTCTGTGAAGTAGTGTATAACTTCTTCAGAGACATCAAGGCTTGCCTACTGTCTGTTAGGATCAGTATGGCTTCGTTTGACACTTAACGGCTTAAAATGATGTCAGCCGCAAGTGTTGTACCTATCGTCTCCAGTTGAGCGACGGTGGCATACTTACCCATGGGGATTTTCGTATGGATCCTCAGGGTTCTAGAGAAAACTCGAATCCCTGACCTATCCTTCCTCTTTGAGCCATCGGTGTAGATTCTTATAGCCGACTCTCTCATATGTTTCGTGGGTTGGATATTAACAGTGCCAGCCTCTACTAGAGGTATATGGTTGCGGAACATCCTCCAGAGGTGACCTCTAACTTCCCACACAGTTGTTGCTGTTCCAAATCCCGCTACTTTGGAGGCGAAGTATGGTCGCAATAGCCTCCCTTTCCACGTGAATATCAAGTGGCGGAAGGCATAGCATGACCTCCAGCGCCATTGTCGGAGATGTGTGCATGGCGCCTGTTACGCTTAAACAGACTGTCCGCTGCACTTGCGCTAGTCTCTTTATAGTTATTACTTATTTGGTCCTGGGCCACCAAATTGAAGCTCCATATGTTAGCATAGGGCTCATGACAACTGTGTACAGCCACATCGTCGTACGCGGTTTCAACCCCCAGGTTTCCCCCACTGCCCAACGACCTTGCCAAAAGACTCTTATAACCCTATCAGTTTTAATTTCCAGCTCAGTTTCCTGTCGAGTGTAATGCCCAGTATTTCACCTCGTCGCTGTACTGCAGCATCGTATTCAATAGCTTTAGTGCTCTTTTTATGACCTTCCTTTTCTTGGTAAACATGACCAACTCCGTTTTAGCCGGATTTACCGACAAGGAGTGATCATTACACCACCGCTAAACTGTATTTAGAGCTCCCTGCATTTGATCACAGAGAGCTCTTCAGAGTCTTCAAATTTGCCATGTACTATAATGGCTAAGTCGTCAGCATAGGCTGTCACAAAGAAGCCTAATTGCTGAAGTTGTTCTAGGAGGCTGTCCAGCACCATGTTCCATAGTAAAGGAGATGGGACACTTTCCTGTGGACAGCCTCTGTCAATCTCGCAGGTGATACGTTCTCCACCTTCCTCCACTGTGACCAATCGGTTGGCAAGTGCATTACCAATCCAGTCACACATTTTTGATGGTACTCCACGCTTGTTTATTGCGTTTCTTATCCTCGGTATGGTTGTTTTATCAAACGCACCTTCGATGTCAACAAAAACAACCAGGGCGGATTCTTTGTTATCCATTGATCTCTCGATTCTACTACGTTACGTAGGGCTGACTCGGTGGATCTTTCCCCGAGCGTGTTGCGATGGCATCAGCGGTTGACTTATAAGTGCTGACGTTCCTATATACCTTTCACAGATTCTCTCCAGCGTTTTGAAGAGAAAGGAAGCGAGTGAGATTGGTCTGTATGCCTGTATGGGTGCAGTATAGTCTGCTCTACCAGGCTTCGGTATGAATACAACCCTAACTTGTTTCCGTTTTAGGTACAACCTAAAAGAATATGGTAATGAAGACGTTACATTTGAAATTTTGTTAAGATAGGAATGTAGTGGCGTACAAGAGGGGCACGCAAAAGCAGACGTGCAAACACAAATCCTATAGTTTTATCGGACTTCTGCGTTGCTTGTGGTGTTTTCAACATATTGGAATTTTTTTACAACACTCCGTCCTTTCCAAGATTCAAAAGTGGCATTTACACGTGCAGTTTTAACTACACGTTGGACTACGTAATTAATGTGCACAATCGTTTTAAATGTTAGTTTAAGTGGTATAATTCTTATTTCCACATCTACTAAATAGTTCAGGTATTTACAAAAATAAATAATGCATTCATGTTGATTTAAGTAAACTTACAGGGATTTTTCTATTAGGTATACAAATGCATACGCTTTTTTTTAAAGCTTAACACGAGTGTTTTCCACTCTTCAAAGCTTCAAAAACAGTGTCTTATACGCGTGGCGCATTAAGTTAAATTTCGAGTTTAGAAAAGCCTGAAAATTTGGTTTGGTCGCTCCGTGCTTCACGCTACGTCACCAAACCAAATTTTCAGACTTTTCTAAACTTGAAATTTTACTTCATGCTTAACCTGGAATTGGAAAACACTCGTTTAAACTTCAAATTGACGTCTTTTAAGAAAACCTACAACACGTAATTGGGATACGTATACTCATAAGAAAAATATCACAAGAAATTATGATTTAAAGCTTTTCTAATATACTCGCGACCAAAAAAGTATGACATTGTCATGTAATGTCAAAATTTGATACATCTAGGAAAAATCGTTGCAGATACAACTGTCGACATACTCTCTAGAAAATTTGAACTACACATTCCACATCAATGAGTCATAACTCGATCAAATATAAACGTGCCGTTGTCTTCTGGGCATTTTGAAAGCTATTTATTTGTGATTGGACTTTTGAGGTCTTTAGTTTGGGATGCCTGGAGTTAGGGAGCCACATCAGCCGAGTTGTTTTGTCCTTCATTTAGTAGCCCTAACAAGAAATGTGAAGAGTGGACCTGTCTCTTATGCGCAACGCGTTATTCTAAAGTTCCTCGCCCATCAATACGTGAAACAAGTCGAAATTTACCGCAAACTGTAGGTCCGGTTTGGGAAAGATACGCTTTCATGAACAAAGTGTGATAAGAAGGTTTGGTGGATCGAAATCAAGCGAGAATTAAAGGTTAAGGGAAGCGTGTGAAAGCCAAAATTCTTTTGTCCGTTGGCCACGTTTTTTGGAACTGGAGAGGTCCTTCTGATGAATGTTTTACACCGACATCGAATCAATAACGCAATTTACTACTGCTGTCTCCTGGGTCCAGTTAGGCTTCATAATTGACACAAAAGACGAGATTGTCTCATCTGCGAAGTGTTGCTCTTCCACGACAATGCTAGGCCCTATACAACACCTGTAAGATAGCAGGAAATGATGCAAATTACCTGGTAAACACTTAAATATCGACCTTACAGTCCGGACCTGTCTTTATGCGATTTTTACTTGATTGGATCGCTAAAAGACGCACTTGGAGGCAAACGAGGAACTTGAAAGGTTTGTGCGCAATTGGTTACAGCCCCGCCCATCTTTATTTTACGATAATGGATTACTTCCAAAACTTTAGAAAAATGTATTTTAAATGGAAGATACTATGAAGAAAAATTATATATAGAAATGTTGATGTTTTCTATTATGTACGTTCTGTAAAATATAAAGGCTCCTTTATATTTGATCGACCCACGTACATTTTGCCAATTTAAATACGAATCGTAGGAGGATACGAGTAAATATAAAAACGCTAAGATAAGACCTAATATTATGCCAAGTTAGTCAATATGTTATTGACACCTGTTTATATACATTAAGGGAATACTTCGGACACTTCCTGTGCTTGTCACCCAGATTTCAGTCATTTTATTTCTTACAGATAGCTCCTAGCGAAGAAGCCAGAAGTTCATGTTTCGTTTGTTTCGACGGGCGCAACCAGCTCGAGTTAAAACCCGGGGACAGGTTTGTCTCAAACAATAAATATTTCGAGCGTATGTGGAAAAACTATCAGGACGAGATTTCCACACCATTTGCTTACAATTTAGCCAATGTAGCCGCCGAACATTTTATTGTTATGCCAGCATCAAACTCGAAATCGTAAATTGTCTAACAAGTGCGTGAAGTCAAAGTTTATACACGAGTGCATAGAAGGATTCCACGCATATGTTACACACTATACTTTTTCGACGACTTTCAAAGTAAAATTAAAATATGCGACTTTCTTCTAAAGATTTGCAACTGTGGGCGAATTTCAGAGTGTGTGTGAAATTATGTTTCACAAGATTATATATACGTGTATTTCATACAACGGTGTGTAAGATTATACTTCACGAACATTTTTTTTACGTGAAATTGATATGTGAAATACACGGGATTAAAAAACTATATTTCATTTTCAGCAACATGAAATTCTGGTGAAGGCAAAGAGGATTCTATATCCTCTGTGGTGAAGGTGTTTAATTCTTAAAGTTATTAAAAACAACTTAACTTTGATTTAATAACTAGTTGCTTTAACGTGGCTTTAAAATATGTGGCGGCGGTTTTTAAATCAACCTCCTATTTTCTTTCTGTTATCTAAAATATTGAAATAATGTTAACAGTTTGAGGGTGACGACTTCGATTTACCCAGTGCCCAGTATTTGCGCGCAAGATCAAATCTCCGACTGGTTCGACTCTCTGGCGGAGTGCCTTCATTGGAACGTGAGGAAAAGGCAAAAGCACTTGGACGAGCTGACGGACTTAACGCACTCTAGTTCCAACGACACGCTGGACTCGCTGGAGGTCGAACAGGCGTCGGATTTACTCGAGAAGGAGGGTTGAACGTGGAGTTCTTTTTTTTATTGATATAGTATTTTTTATACATACGCACTTACATTACATATGATAATTCATTTATTTACGGTTGGATTTGTATTTTTTTTTCTTGTTTTAATTTGATTTATTTATTTATGCTGAAATTTTTATTGTGAGAGAAATAATTAGAGGAGGTTGTTTTTTTATATTTGAATCGAGTTTTTTTATTTCGTTTTGTTTTTTTCGTTGTTTTATTGTGAAGATGGGAAATTCTGAAAAGTAAGTAATGATATTTTAAATTAAAATAATTGGGTTGTTTGAAGGAAACCAAGTGCTTTAATTAATTGTCTGTTATTCCTTATGTTTATTTTTGCTTTTATTACTTTGTTTATTTAACAAACCTGTTAGTGAGCAATTAAATTATACCAACATAAGAAACGATAACAAACAGAACAGTTGGGGCAGTTGTTATAATCAGGGTTCAGAGGTATATATCATCAGATTGATTTTTATTTTTTAAAAGAGATAAAAGTAATGATATTTTAAATTTAATTTTAAATTAAAATTATTGGGTTGTTTGAAGGAAACCAAGTGCTTTAATTAATTGTCTGTTACTCCTTATGTTTATGTTTGCTTTTATTACTTTGTTTATTTAACAAACCTGTCAGTGAGCAATTAAATTATACCAACATAAGAAACGATAACAAACAGAACAGTTGGGGCAGTTGTTATAATCAGGGTTCAGAGGTATATATCATCAGATTGATTTTTATTTTTTAATAGAGTTCAAATTGAAGTTTTAAACGTGTTTTCCACTTCCAAATAAAGCATGAAGCAACATTTTGAGTTTCGAAAAGCCTGAAAATTTGGTTGCTTGCGTTTATAATAAAACACTGGTTTTAAGTGATGTTCAAAATATACGCCTTTAGCATACTGCTTCAGTAGCATATTGCGAACTTCACAATTTTTCAGTGTTTTATATGCATGGCGCATAAAGTAAAATTTCGAGTTTAGAAAAGCGTGAAAATTTGGTTTAGTCGCTTCGCGCTACGCGACCAAACCACATTTTCACGCTTTTCTAAACTCAAAATTTTACTTCATGCTTAATCTGGGAGAGGAAAACACTCGTTTAAATCTTTAAATTCAACTCTTTTAAAAAACAACCAATATGTAAAGATTGAATAGAAAAACTTCCTGTGTAATTAATATTAATATGAATGAACAAGAATAATTATCAAGAAGTTAAAATATGTATGTATATCGGATAAATGAGTCGCCTATTTCCAAAAACCCCTAAATCTATTGTTTCTAAATGGATTTAGGGGTTTTTGGAAATAGGCGAATCAAATATCAATGTATATCCGATATTTTAATATTTATATAAATATCATATTTCCAAACCATGATTAAATGTCTAGAATCTCGTCTTGCTTGGGCGTGTAAACAGTAACTCTATCCCTACAGAAATTAAGTATGAAAACTCCTAGACTAAACGACAATTAGCCTCGGTTTTCTACATGAATAAAAAAGAGACATTTTGCCTCAAATCTAAATTACCCAAAATACCTACTATCCTATGTCTGCTAGCTGCAGTTTTTATATCACGTTAATAAAACACTTAATTTGTTTACGTTTCGAAATTATATTTTTTGTACTACAATAATTGTTTCACCACGCTGTGGCTTCGTCAGGTAGATGAATGGTGATATTAGGGAGTTTTAACAACTAACAGCCTCAACTACACAGCAGTTTTTATACTTTGAGTTGCCATTGTTATGGGCTAATTCACGCAATGACGGCAATTACCCTTAGTTTGCTACTAGAAATGTCTCAATTTTGTCCTATGTGGCGGACTGAGATTAGTAGTTATTTTCAGTAGCCTGCTACCGAAAATAACTACTAACTACTAATCAGTCCGCCACATACTATTAATTTGCATTTAAAGCTAATTCACGTAATTACGACGACAATTATTAATGATATAAAGGAAACGCTTAACTTTTTTATACTACCTTTATTTTAGTTCTGGTGACTATTCAATTACACATAATCAAAATTAAACTAAACGAGAAGTATAAAGTTAAATTGAATTTGCCAGTGAATATTTACAAAATGTAAGAAACGAGTTAAAATTAATATCTACTTTCTGCAAAAATGTTGTTTTTTCAATGAATATTTGAAAAAGTCTCAACAAGACTAAGTTTTTGCGGAAAGTTGATACTAACTTTAACTCATTTTTATTTTTTGTAAACAAGAAGTAAAACAAAAATGGTATTAAAAGATAAGCGTTTTCTTTAAGGGGGTATTACCACTAGGACAGCGTTTTTTTTTTACGGTTTTTCAGAATTTTTATTTTTGGGAAATTTAATACATGCGATCTTGCGGTTTCTTGCAACTTGTTTATAGATTCATAAACTATAAAAAATGAATTTTAATTCTTTTCAATCGTCCGGCTAAACCTCTAAATCTGGCCTCAAATAAGGCCGTGTCCGCCGTGTTTTTCCTCATGGCCGGAAAGATTTTTTCGATTCTGTGATTTGAAACGTAAAATGAAGTAGTAGTCATTAATCTGTATTAAATTATCTGGAGTTTGAACCACCGACAATAAAAAATCTCGATAAATAACAAAATGAAGGCAATTGGAAAAAAGTGGTCGCTTTTTGCCCCCCTTTTTCTGACTTTAAGGCTCTATGAAAAATATCAAATGTTAATATATTTGAATGACGGTAGTTCAAACTCCAGCGGAAAATGTGGAGAACCGAACACTAAAAGCTCAAGTCAATCCGTTTCATAGTTTGAAAAGAAAGTTTCCGGCCAGCGAAAAAAAAGTGGTTTCAAGAAAAACGCGTTTAAAGTTTTGACACAAGTTTTAACTATTTTTGGAGATTTTTGGCTTTAGTCAGCTATGCCAGCTCCGTACACTAGGCCCTCCTCTTCCTCTAAAAACTGGGTTTGAATGATTTACTCCTGCCAGCGTTGTTGGATGGCCTTATGAGTTGCTGGAGTCAGGCAAAATTCGTCCCACATCTCGCGCTCCGCGTCGATCCGCACAGGAAAGCCTTGGCTTGCAGGCCGATATGGATTCCCAGTGTCTCTATCGTCTTAAAAACTGCCGAGTATCCGTCGTTGAAAATGCTGGTAGCTATGAAAGAAGCGATAGCGACGGTTTTTGCACCACAGTTAAGGTGCTTCGAAGCCAGCTTCCAGACACAAGCATTCAAACTTTCGTTTGAGTTCTGCATATTTTCACCCAGCCACCTACTCAGCATTGTTTACTTCAACAAGCAAAAATCTAACTAACGAATTCGCCTATTGTAAAACGGCTTTCGGACATGAAACTAGATACTATCAAGTATCAATACATGCAACAAAAAAAAAATCAATTTTTTAAAACTTCCGAATGGTAATACCCCCTTAAATCTAAATTAAAATGTACCACGAAGTGAACGCCAAGTTTTAAGAACAATTAATAACAACAATAATTTAATTAACTTTAGTTTGCTACATTGATTGCGCCAATCAGACGTGCACCCAGAGAGGTGGCTCGCGGGCTTAAGCCCACTCCCCACAAAGACTAAGACTAACTAAATTGTAGCATGTCAATGTATATGTTGCGGACAAAACATGAAATACGGACAAAACGCGTTTTATCTAGACAAAAATGCAAATTGTCCAATGTTTTTAGACAATAGCCGAATAAAATGACATTCGTCTGTCATTTCGCACATTGTCTAGACAAAATGCATTGTGTCCAAGGGCTATTAGACAAAATGCGTTGCAAGATTTAACATTGAAAAAAAAATACTAGAAAACATAATTTTGTTTCGTAAACACAGTGACAAATTATTTATAAGGAATATATTTTAAACTTCACTTGAAATCAGTGTTTTATACGCGTGGCGCATTAAGTGAAATTTCTAGTTTAGAAAAGCCTAAAAATTTGGATTTGCCAGGGCGCGACTCGCATCGCTCGCGCGCCCTGCCAAATCCAAATGTTCAGGCTTTTCTAAACTCTAAATTTTACTTCATACTTAATCTGGGAGTGGAAACACTCGTTAACAGTTCAACATTGAATGCTTTTATAATAAACCTTGCATAAAATAATTAAAATAAAACTACTTGATTTAAAAAGTAAATAAATATAGGCATAAGTTTAACTTCAAATAATATCAAATCAAATTGGATTCGTTAATAATAAATCACTTTCAGTTATGAGATGAAGATTTTTTATACAAGGTTAATTATAAAAGCGTTCAATTTAAAACTTCTAATGACTATTTCCACTCCCCGATTAAGCATGAAGTAAAATTTCGAGTTTAGAAAAGCCAGAAAATTCGGATTTGGCAAATCCAATTTTCAGGCTTTTCTAAACTCGAAATTTTACTTCATGCGCTACGCGTATGAAACACTGATTTTAAGTGAAGTTTAAAATATACTCGCTTTTTTATGTTTGTTTTCCAGTACTTTTTTTGGTTTGTTTTGTTTGATCGATTTATTTTATTAGAGAATGTCTCCTATTTTTCATAATTTAGTCCCAACATTTAGCTCCTCTAGCTTAATCGGCTTAGTTGTTACTTTTTTACATAAAAATAAAGATATTAATATTTTCTTACAAATTGTTAATTTGTTTTTATTTCTTTATCATTTTGCGAGCGTCAAAATAAAGCACATTGTTTTTATATTTTTAATAACGTCGATTAACATTGAGCTTCTGTTATTACAACTTTACAAATTTGACATTTTTATGACACTTGGCATGTTAAGACTTGTCTAAACTCATTTATGTTTTGATTCGGACTATGTCTGTGAGCAGTAGAAATTTCGCATTTACTCTAGACAAGCAGCCCCCCCCCCCCCCCTATAAGACCGGGATGGGGGCCCCCCTTAAGACAAATTTCTGGGTGCGCGCTTGATAACAATTATACTAAACTTGCTACATGTGAATCCTCAATTTTGCCTAAAACTCTAGGTTACCTAGAGCAACAACTATCTGTCTACCATGTTTATACTTTGAGTTAACGTAACGTAATTATGGTAATAATTAGCTTCAGTTTGCTACCCTCAAAATCTGGATTACCTAAAGTAACTACCCACCGGGTCCGTCAACTTGGCCCCCCATTTTCAAAATTTTGAAATCAAAACTATTGCACCATAAACAGTGGCGGATTTCCTATTAGGCTAAGTAGGCTGAAGCCTACGGCGGCAAATTTCCAACGGATACCTAATTTCGACTTTGAGGCTTTTATGAATTTTTATTTAGACGGGAAACTTTATTTCTCTCGGCTGAATACCCCTGGAGAATAGTGTTGCTAACTCTAAACCATCAAATGTCTTAAAGTCTTGTATTAAAAATCACCAGAAATAGATTTTTCGGTTTTTATTAAACGAATTTCAATTATGTTGCCAACAAAAAACTCTGGAATAATTAAAAACTTCGTGAGACTGAAGAATTTTCAAAAAGATTTTGAGACTATTTTTTTGACATACAGGGAGATTTATTAGCTTCCTTACAAACTTTGGCATTTAAAAGTAGATTTAATTTCATGAAGAAATCATTGATATCATTGCAGGTTCTATCTGTCCTGGTTTAGAAGTTATAGCGTTTTCCAAACAGTGTCTCTTGGAACACTAATATGTAATCATAGTTTAACACTTTAACTGCCATACGACGCGCCGGCCGTCGTATGTATTTCTGAACAACTAGGCGGTACGACGGCCGGTCGTCGTAAATATGGCCATATGACGGCCGGTAGTCGTTTGTTTCTATTTCCAAAAATGTATTAAAATTAAAATCCTAACCATATACCTGTTTTTATAAAACCTTTATTAAAGCTTGATTAACGAAAATATTGTCTTTGGCCCACAAACGTGTACATTTGAAATATGCACATGGCAGTTAAAGTGTTATAGAAATCAAAAAACATTCTTGTAACAAACGGAAAGCAAAATTTACCTACAGTAAATGTTGAGAAATGAGTCCATTTTCCTGAGTACATAATTGGCAACGACGAATTATACTCTCTTGTACGCATAATAAATTCATACAAGATAAATTCAAATTCAAAACTATTTGAATTCGAGAAAATAAGCTTACGCTTCTTATAGTTTGCACACTTTAAACATAATATATAAAATTACGAAAAAACTATTCGTGAAAATGCAAACAGTGTCTTAATTAATAAGATTTATCGTCTTAAATTATCTTATTATTAAGACACTGTTTGCATTTTCACGAAAAGTTTTTTCGTAATTTTATATATTATAATAAATTCATGTTATTTCTAATATGAGTTGCAGCATCTTGAATCCTCTGCAATAACTAATTGCGATCGTATGTTTCTACGGCATAAACACGTTGCTTGAAGTGACCCCATAAATAAAAAATCGTAAGGATTCAGGTCAGGTGATCTAGGTGGCCATGGTATCGGCCCTTCGTTACCAATCCATTGATTTGGGATATAAGTATGCAGTAATTGGGTCACTTGTCTTCCTCGGTGAGGCGGGGCCCCGTCTTGTTGATACCACATATCTTTTATTATGTGGAGTGGAACATCTTCCAAAGGATCAAACAATGTTGTGTTAAAAAAATGATGTTACCGCTCTGTATTTAAATTTCTAACAAACAATTGTGATGAAAGTATTAATATAACCAAATGATTTTTGACAAGTGATAATTTAAAATAATGGTTACTAAATTTTGTTAGGCTAAATCACAACTACTACGTTTTTTCAACTTAACAATTATAATAGCGTTATAACTTTTGAACAAATAAAGATGGGACTTGCGTTTATCTGAACATTTCTTTATGAAATTAAATCTACTTTTAATTGCTAAAGTTTGTAAAGAGGCTAATGAATCACCCTGTACATTTGCTGATTTAAAACTTTTTTATAAACATTTTTAAGCAATATCCTTTTAAAATTGTATAAATTTAATGCTTATTATTTCCTAATGTATCACATTATTTTATAGTTTTTCAAAAAATGTTTTAAACAAAAGTTGTAGATAATGAAAAAAATAAATAAGTAAGGGCCTTTAAATTTTCATACTAAATAAGGCAACGGCTCAATAGGTCAGGATGAAAATGAGTGAAAATTATTAAATGCATGAAAATGAATAAAATAAAAAATAAAAGATGACGACGATCGTTTCGCTCTTATTTTGAGCTCCTCAGGCCACCACATCCATCAACCCAACTGTAGAAGCAAATCGAGATAAATGCCCGCATCAATGCAGGAATATGAAAAATGTTCATTACCGAAAATTTATGGTTGGTGGGATTAACATGTATACAAGTTCTAAATATCAAGTGTGTGTGCTGGGTTGATGGATGTGGTGGCCTGAGGAGCTCAAAATAAGAGCGAAACGATCGACGTCATCTTCTGTCCTCCTTGTATACACACTTGGTTTTTCATTTCATTTATTTAATCATTTTCACTCAATTTCATCCTGACCTATTACGCCGTTACCTTATTTGGTATGATAATGAAAAAACACACCACTTTTACCTAAACACTTTTCACCTTAACTCATTTGTTTATGATCAGTATACGAAAAAGCCTAGGGGGGATATTTATTTAATAATCACTCACAAAATGCTGCCTTATTAGTAACTTAATTAAAAAAAAGGTTTCAAATAAAAGATAATAAAAAACACAACACAACATTTTGTATAATCACTTTTCACCTCAGTTGTTTTGTTTATGAACTAGAAACTAAAAAATCTAGTGGAGATCAACAACTCCCCGACTATGGCTTTCGACATCTCAATTAATTAATGTTTCAAACAAAAGTTGTAGCCAACAATTAAATAAACCACTTTTACCTTAGCACTTATCACCTCATCTCTTTTGTTTTTGTTCAATAAACCGAGAAAGATTTTTTTGATATATTTTGGGAATCACTCCTTAACTGTAGCTTTATTATCGATTCAATCAAACAAAGCTTTAAACAAAAGTTGCAGACAACGAAAAAATACGCAATTTTATGATAATTTTAAAATTTACGAACGAGTGACTTCTACTCCCAGACTAAGCATGAAGTAAAATTTCGAGTTTAGAAAAGCCCTGACCAAAATTTGGCTCGGTCGCTGCGCGACCGAGCCAAATTTTGCGGGCTTTTCTAAACTCGAAATTTTACTTCGTGCGCCACGCGTATTAAACACTGATTTCAAGTGAAGTTTAAAATATAGAAACATATTAACTTAATCAAAAAATGTCTCAAATAAAAGATGTAGCCAAGGAAAAAACACAAAACTTTTGTATAAACAATTTTAACTTTAGCTATTTTGTTTTTGATCAAGAAACGAGAAAGTCTAGCCCAGTTTTATTCCTTAACTGTAGCTTTATTAACGATTCAATTAAACAAAGCTTCAAACAAAAGTTACGCAATTTTGTGATAATTTGAAAATTTACGAACGAGTGACTTCCACTCCCAAACTAAGCATGAAGTAAAATTTCGAGTTTAGAAAAGCCCTGAGCAAAATTTGGCTCGGTCGCGCAGCGACCGAGCCAAATTTTGGGGGCTTTTATAATCTCGAAATTTTACTTCATGCGCCACGCGTATTAAACACTTTTTTCAAGTGAAGTCTAAAATATAGAAACATATTAACTTAATCAAAAAATGTCTCAAATAAAAGATGTAGCCAAGAAAAAAACACACAACTTTTGTATAAACAATTTTTACCTTAGCTATTTTGTTTTTCACCAAGAAACGATAAAGACTAGCCCATATTTATTCCTTTAGTAATAATGGCATTTAATGTCAAGAAACGCAGTCTAATGCTCCTCACTGAGAATAGGCGGCAAAATATTTCAGCCTACCGGCGGCAAAATCGTAAATCCGCCACTGACCATAAAGGTCTTAAGTTGCACTAAGTTGCACCGCAAAAATTAAAAGTTGCACTAAAAAGGGAAAAAGTTACAACGGTTTGATATTTAGGGGGGCTTAAATGACGCTAGCCCTCCCCCAATTCAAAATTTTCAATATTTTATATATGAAATCTATTCTACGAAAGTTGCACTATCGAAACCACTAATTTTAATAAGTTGCACCAGCTAAAGCTTTACTATTTTTGCGAAAACAAGGAAAACTATCCCCCTCTATCTTCTGAATATTATCGACAGCTTCCTCTCATATAGATCCATTAACATCAGAATCCGTAATACCTTTTCACGATCCTTTTCCCCTAAACAGGGGGTTCCCCAGGGATCACCTCTTTTACCGCTTGTCCTAGATGTTTATAATCCTGAACCTAAATCCCTTCACCCTTGTGCCTATCCCCTGCTATACGTAGACAACACTGCTCTACTGACAATTGCGCCCACGTTTGAAAAAGCTCTAAATACTCTTCAAGAACTTTTCGACACGATTCAAACGTGTTTCGCAAAATGGAGAATCTTAATTAACCCCAACAAATCTAAACTCCTGATCCCTTTTCACCGCCTCAATAATTCTCCATTTTCAATCACTATTTACAACAATCGAATCCCACCATCCTCATCCTGTAAATATCTCGGTGTGATATTCGACCCTAAATTTACATTTAAATCCCATGCCATAAACCTTAAAGACAAGGTCAAGAAGAAAGCGCGGCATTTCAGATCACTAGCTTATAGAAATCAAGGAATTTCGACCAACACACCAGTCCACATTTACAAGATAATCTGTCGCCCTCTTCTTGACTATATCAAGTTTTTATAAATTTATATATAAATATACATGTTATGCTCTTGCTTGATGTTAATAAAGATGTTTTGTTGTTGTAAGGAAAACTATTTGGAAATTAATACGTTTCTGTGCGGTGCAACTTAGTGCAAATTAGTGCAACTTGTAGGCTATAAGATAAGTAAGAAAATGTTTTGAAATTTCAAGAAGAGGGGGCTAGCACTCTAAGTTTTCGCTCTAACAGGGGGTGTATTTAGCTGCTGCAACTTATTAAAATGAGTGGTTTCGATAGTGCAACTATCGTAGAATAGATTCCATATTCTTCACTTTATGATATTCTTCACTTTGCAATCGAAAATTTTGTTCCCTTCAAGTATGTTTGTCAAGAAGATAGGAACTACCCAAGGTGGATGCCAAAAGAATTAATAGCCCTAATAAAAAAAAGAAACAAGCTCATTTGAGATTCAAGCAACACGGTCTTTATAACGATTATATCACTTTTTCCAGTTTAAGAGAAAAGTGCAAAACGACTTCGAAAAAATGTTACAAAGACTACTTATCGAGAGTCGGCTCATCTTTGAAATCAAATCCAAAATTCTTTTGGAAATACGCTAAAGATCTAAACAATGGTAGTGAGCACAAAAGGACCACGGGAGCACAAAAGGACCACGGAGACCGTAGTGCAGGGACGCTAAGCGATACCACCTCATGTGGAAAAAAAAAAAACAATGGTAGTGGTTACCCAAGCGAAATGAGATACAAAGATGCTGCTGCGGATAATGGCTTAAGTATTGTCAATCTATTTTCCCAATATTTTTCTTCAGTTTACAATCCATCTAGTAATATAAATACTACACCTCTTGATTGTCAATCGCATCAGTTACAAAACTGAAATCTCTCAATTAGTGTTCAAGAGGTCTTTAACGCAGTTAGTAGCCTGAAACCGACATTTTCTAGTAGCCCCGACTTAGTACCTAACTACTTTTTACAAAGTTGTATTGTAGCTGATGGTATGGTACCGTCCAAATGGAAAACAAGTTACATTATTCCACTGTATAAGAAAGGCCCTAGAGATCTTGTTGAGAA
Source organism: Philonthus cognatus (assembly GCA_932526585.2). Lineage (NCBI taxonomy): Eukaryota > Metazoa > Arthropoda > Insecta > Coleoptera > Staphylinidae > Philonthus > Philonthus cognatus. The sequence continues at coordinate 20,096,293 of OW052249.1, read as the reverse complement.
TTACAGAGGAGTATGTATTCAGTCGGCTATCCCAAAGTTGTTGGATAAATTGGTTGCCGATCAATTGGCTTGGTTCTCCAGACAATTACTATACACCAAGCAACATGGTTTCGTTAATGGCGGTTCCACTGTTACTAATTTACTAGAGTACAAGCAGTTTGTTTCAAGGGCCTTAGAAGAACGTTATCAAGTTGATACAATTTACACTGACTTCATTAAGGCCTTTGACAGAATTGATACCAGCATTCTTCTGAGCAAGTTGCATTCTATGGGTTTCTGTGACAATACTTTAGCTTGGCTAGACTCCTTTTTGAAAGATCGTGTCCAGTTTGTAAAAATTAAAAATTTTATTTCAAATCCTATACACATAACATTAGATGTGCCTCAAGGGTCGCATTTAGGGCCAATTTTATTTTTATTATTTATCAATAATCTACAAGATATCTTCAAAAACTGCCAATTTCAAATTTTGCGGATGACTTAAAGTTATTCAAAATTATTCGCTCTGAAAATGACTGCCTTGGCATGCAATCCGATCTAGACCAGCTCTACAAATGGTGCGATGATAATCGTTTATATTTAAATGTATCCAAGTGCTTCGCTATGTCCACCTGTAATTACAAAAGTCAAATATTTCATACATACAACATCAATTCAATAAACCTTGAGAGAGTTGACACAATTAAAGATCTTGGAGTAACATTCAATTCGAGTTTCTCTTTTAACATGAACATTTCCAATATTATTTCGAAAGCTTTAAAAATGTGGGGATTCGTGTGGCATATAACTAAAAATCTGGACACGGAATGTCTTAAAACTTTATACTGCTCCCTCGTTAGATCTCATCTTGAATATGCGTCGCCCGTCAGGACACCATTTACTAATTACAACATGGAACGTTTGGAAGTAGTACAGAGGAAATTTTTGCGATGTATTGAGTACAAATCCGGACATCGCCATGCTCGCGGTGATTACAAACAAGTAATGGAAGACCTCAATTTGTCAACTCTCCAAAATCGTAGAGTAAATGCCGACATTTGCCTTTTATATCGGATAATCAATGGGCACATTAATTCCCCCGGCCTGTTAGATGCCTTAACTTTGCATGTGCCTACAAGGAACACCCGGACCAATACATTATTTTATTTGGACTCTCATCGCACAGTTTCAGCATCGATGAACACGATTACCAGACTAATGAAGACCGGCAATGACTACAACCAATACCATTGGTTTGATCTCTTTGGATTGTCATTTCAACAATTTAAGGCTAGATTGAACCGTTTTTCGTAAGCGTATTATAATAATATTTATGTTTTATATTCAGTCGATTTAAATTATTTAAATTAATTTTTATTTTTAGTTATCAATCATGCATGTATATTTTAAATTATTTTCTGTTTCTTATATATTTTTTTTAAGCTTTTTGGATTTCTTTTATTGTATTATTTTGTAATAATGGCACTGCCGTAAATACACTTTTTTTTTTTTACATAAAATATTGAAAAATTTGAATTAGCGGGGCTAGCGTCATTTTAGCCCCCCCTAAATTTCAAACCGTTGTAACTTTTTCCCTTGCTAGTGCAACTTTTAATTTTTGCGGTGCAACTTAGTGCAACTTAAGACCTTTACGGTGCAACAGTTTTGATTTCAAAATTTTGAAAAGAGGGGCTAAGTTGACGGACCCCTACTAACCTGTTCGCTATATGGCACTTTTGTACTTAGAGTACCCTAGATTTTCAGATAATTCACGAAATTATACCGATAATTGGTGTCATTTGCTACTGGGGATAACTCAAATCTAAGCTCAATCTGCTGCCCTTAATTTTTGTACATTGAGTTGGCTAGATTCCGGATCTAATTTACAATTTTGTACTTTGAGCTGTCAAAATTTACACGAAATAAACATTTGTAAAATTTATTTACTATCAGATCAACAGTAAGCAGTATATTTTGAACTTCAATTCAAATCAGTGTTTTATACGCGTGGCGCATAAAGTACAATTTTGAGTTTAGAAAAGCCTGAACATTTTGATACGCCAAATGTTCAGGCTTTTTTAAACGCGAATTTTTACTCATGCTTAACTAAGAAGTGGGAACTATCTAATCAACTAAGAAGTGAGAACACTCGTTAGAAGCTTTAAATCATAGGTTCCAACGTGACGGGCGGTGGGCAAAATAAGGTTGAGAACCTATGCTTTAAATTGACCGCTTTTATAAAACCAACGAATTCCTGCAAATTCACCAAAAACTGTAATTACCGGTATATGTATACTTAAAAAAATTCCCTGTATTAACATTTTTTTCAAAAATCAAAAACACGAAGATAAACTCAATATTTTGACTTTTAAAACGGTATGTATTGACTAAACGCAGTGAGAGATTTACATAAAAATGAAACAAACATATATTCAGCTGTAAGTGATATGTTTATCATCGATAATATTCATGAGTGAAACCGAGCTTCAGATTCAACGAGCCCGAAGGATGAGTTGAATGTGCTGCTCCGGTTTCACGAATAAATATTATCGATTATTAATCATACCACGAGCTATATTCGATAAGAGAATATAACCAATTTCACTATATTTCTGTCTTGAAAACCTCACCCTATCGCCCGGTTGACATTATTAATTATCGACTGTCAGATTTGCCAAATAATTATGGTAGCAATGACAAAAACAAGGTGATAGGATTCTATCACCGCTGTGATAACACGTATCTATGGAAATAAGCGATTCTGATTGGAGTGAATGTAGTTATGTGACGCTTGAGTTATATTCTCACCCGTAATATAACGAGTGGTATGATTATTATCGATGATATTTTGGAGTTGAAACCGAGCTGCAGATTCAACGAGTGCGCAGCACGAGTTGAATGTGCTGCTTCGGTTTCAACGACAAAATATCATCGATAATTAATCATATCACGAGTTATATTTAGTGAGAGAATATAACGAATACAAAAAAATGCGAGTCCCTCAACATTATCGACACCTGTGATATGTAATATATAAAATTACGAAAAAACTATTCGTGAAAATGCAAACAATGTTTTAATTAATAAGACAACTTAAGACGATGAATATCCATTGAAACAACTACTTCCCGTATAAATACACCTCGTAATTTTATATATTATGTTTAAAGTGTGCAAACTATAAGAAGCGTAAGCTTATTTTCTCGAATTCAAATAGTTTTGAATTTGAATTTATCTTGTTTGACCTGTGATATTGTTGTTTCCCTATTGATTGTGAATTTTTTAACCGCACAAAAGTTCGTAAACTGCCGCCACTGCGGGTCTTTGTTTATAACGGTGTTTTTTCGGCGGCGCACTATCACTTCTCTATTAATATCACTACACGAAACTTCACCCCAGCGATTTTCGTCCATTTTGACGTTTCGAATGACAGGATAACTGATCACCGCTTCTTTTGTTATTTATTATCGCGGTGATAGACATGTACCTATGCTTTTCCCGCATCTCATTGGTTGAAAATTCGTTCTAGTAGGCTGTGAGTTGTATTCTCATACGTTACTGATACACGGCTAACTGCAAATATGCAATTTTAAAAAGAAGGCAACATTTTGTATGAGGTTAAAATTGTTTACTATCTCTTGTTAATTTAATTATGAAAACTCCACGTAATGAAATTGAATAAAATATTGGTTTTTAATGTCTATAAATTCATACTCAGGTGGAGGTAACGGTCGTACTTCGTTGAAACACTCGGGGATTAGTAATAGGGACGTCGACCAGTGAGTAGGCTTTCTTATTTCAAGTAATTAATTTATTGAAATCAATCAAGCTTTTCGAGATTATTTATCTTCTTCTATGTTTGTTATACTTATACTCTGTTTAATCTTGTAGTGTAAAACCCTAAAGAAGAAGACAAATAATAGGGTTTCTTATTTAATCAATTTATTGAAATCAACCGAGCTTTTGGAGGCTCGGTTGATTTCAATAAATTGATTAAATAAGAAACCCTACTCACTGGTCGACGTCCCTACTACTAATTAATCCCTGAGTATAAATTCGTACTTTACATTTTCACTTTTTTTAATTTAAGCTTTTCCCTTTCTAACGTTAGGTGTAAAGAGATTAAGGTGACATAATATGAATAAAATACACCTTAATGTTATATTTTATCAGAGGTCATTTGTATTTTATTCATATTATTTCTTATTATAAATTAAATAAAGAGTATGAATAATTTGTTGTTTTTTTTTGTACAGATTTTTTTATTTTAGCTTCTAAAGTAATAATAATTGATATTTTTTGTAGTTAAATATATTTGTAATAAAATGAAGTGTATTGTGATATGAAAAAAATGTTTTGTAAATTTATAATCGTTTGTTTTTCAAAAACGTAGTCTCTCAGGTCAGGGTTTTTTTAAAGAAGATATATAGATATTGTAAAATAAGTTGCTAGATTTTTTTACGTAGCTTTAGAAACATAGATATAGTGTGGATATAGTTAATAATTCATAATTATTGACATACAAAAAACGTATTAACATTACACATCACATAAATAAACACTGTCAATGATCATGAATTATAAAGGCTGGGAAAATTCAAATAAGAAATATTAAAAATAGTCAAAATAATCCAATGTAATTAGTTATTTGAGTTACGTGAAGGTTTTAAGTCACTTAATTGAAACGCAGTTAAATTCCTTTCTTTACTTTTATTTTTCGATGCTAACTCTATTGTAAACCCTCCCTAGACCGATGCTGAATATCCCTTAACACCTCCATTTCCAAGATACCGTATATTTTAAAAATGTAAATTACTGTTTGGTTTTTTCACCTAATCCGACTAGGTATATATTGCAAACACTTTCCGTTTTGTATTCAGTTGGCTATTGATGATGGCAGATGATAGCAGAGCTGGGATGAATCCTCAAAAACAGGATTCGAATCACGAATCCGAATCACCTAATATGATTCGAATCACGAATACTCGAATAAAGGATTCGTAAGTGAAAAATATGATTCGAATCCTCATTTTTGAATCACGGATACAAATCCTTTAAAAATAAATTTGAATCTATTATTTGCAACCAGTAATATTTTATTCCATCAGTTTCTATTAACAAAAATGTACATTTACCGACTAAATATCTGATTGTATAATGATTTTAATTAATGATGATATATGTGTTATTGAACTTCATTTTAAATCAGTGTTCTATACGCGTGGCGCATGAAGTAAAATTTCGAGTTTAGAAAAGCCCCGCGAAAATTTGTCTCGGGTCGCTGCGCGACCCTCGACAAATTTTCTACGCGGGGCTTTTCTAAACTCGAAATTTTACTTTATGCTTAGTCTGGGAGTGGAGAACAGTCGTTCTTAGAAGTTTCAAATTAAAGGATCACTCTAGATTACTAAGTTTATTACCATTTTACAAAGGATACAGCTCGAAGGACCAATCATGGTCTTCGGAGACCGAAGGACTACAGGGAATCGAAGTTTAGTTATAAGAAAACAACGAATATCTTGAGGTTTACAGCATGGGTAGGAAAGAAAACATCCAATTTTGAAAAAATATCGAAGTTGGGTTGATTTTCAGTGCGTTTTTAACTTCACTTTAAATCAGTGTTTTATACGCGTGGCGCATGAAGTAAAATTTCGAGTTTAGAAAAGCTCCGTAAAAATTTGTCTCGGGTCGCTGCGCGACCCTCGACAAATTTTCTACGCGGGGCTTTTCTAAACTCGAAATTTTACTTCATGCTTAGTCTGGGAGTGGACCGTCAAGATTTTCTACATGTCGAAATTTTCGATATTTCTAGATTTATGTCGATTTATTCACAGTTTGTTATTGTATTAAATGCAACTTTAATATTAAATAGAAACGGTTTTTTTAGGAATAGAATATTCACCCATTAAGAGCCGACCAAATTATAAAGTTAACTCTAAAAGTTAATTTTAGATAAAATTTTGAATCTTTTTCTATGATTCCAATGAATGATTTATTATATTACATACGTCGATTTTTTAAAAAAGTTAAATTTAAAATTCAAACGAGTGTTGTCCACTCCCAGACTAAGCATGAAGTCAAATTTCGAGTTTAGAAAAGCCCCGCGTAGAAAATTTGTCGAGGGTCGCGCAGCGACCCGAGACAAATTTTCGCGGGGCTTTTCTAAACTCGAAATTTTACTTCATGCGCCACGCGTATAAAACACTGATTTAAAGTGAAGTTAAAAATGCACTGAAAACCAACCCAACTTCGATATTTTTTCAAAATTAGATGTTTTCTTTCCTATCCATGCTGTAAACCTTCAGATATTCGTTGTTTTCTTGTAAGAAAACTTCGATTCCCTGCAGTTTTTCGGTCTTCGAAGACCATGGTTGGTCCTTCGAGCTGTAGCCTTTGTAAAATGGTAATAAGCTTAGTAATCTAGAGTGATCCTTCAATTTAAAACTTCTAAGAACCAGTGTTGTCCACTCCCAGACTAAGCATGAAGTAAAATTTCGAGTTTAGAAAAGCCCCGCGTAGAAAATTTGTCGAGGGTCGCGCAGCAACCCGAGACAAATTTTCGCGGGGCTTTTCTAAACTCGAAATTTTACTTCATGCGCCATGCGTATAAAACACTGATTTAAAGCGAAGTTAAAAATGCACTGAAAACCAACCCATCTTCGATATTTTTTCAAAATTAGAAGTTTTCTTTCCTATCCATGCTGTAAACCTTCAGATATTCGTTGTTTTCTTGTAAAAAAACTTCGATTCCCTGCAGTCCTTCGGTATCCGAAGACCATGGTTGGTCCTTCGAGCTGTAGCCTTTGTAAAATGGTAATAAGCTTAGTAATCTAGAGTGATCTTTCAATTTGAAACTTCTAAGAACCAGTGTTGTCCACTCCCAGACTAAGCATGAAGTAAAATTTCGAGTTTAGAAAAGCCCCGCGTAGAAAATTTGTCGAGGGTCGCGCAGCGGCCCGAGACAAATTTTCACGGGGCTTTTCTAAACTCGAAATTTTACTTCATTCGCCACGCGTATAGAACACTGATTTCAAGTGAAGTTAAAAATATACTATTAACGTTGGATATTTTTCATGGTTAAGTAACCAAATATCCATTCACAAATATTTGAATTATTCGAAAATTTCAACATTTATATTCAAATATGAATAATTTAGTGATTTAAATATTCATATTAGAATATTTAACTGTTTGAATTAATCGAATTCGAATCCCAGCCTGAATAGCGATGATTCGAATTATTTAGGAGGATTTGAATCCGTGTATGAGGATTCGAATGCTTTTATAAGGATTCGATTCCTTTTATAAGGATTCAAATCCTTTTATAAGAATTCGAATCCTTTTATAAGGATTCGAATCCTTTTATAAGAATTCGAATCCTTTTATAAGGATTCGAATCATCTACGCCTGGATTCGAATACGAATCCTTTTAAAAAAATGTAACGAATCCGGATCACGAATCCGTTTTGACTAAAGTATTCGAATACCTCTGTTGAATCCTCTAAAAGGATTCGAATCCGGGAATCGAATCCTGAATGATTCGAATCCTGCCCAGCTCTGGTACATAGTACCCGAAATATACATCTAGCATCGAAAAATAAAAGTGATGAAAGGAAAATAATCAAACTATTTGTTTTTTTTTTTGTAATTATTTAGTGTTAGAAAATATATTAGACAATGGGTCCGTTCATCAGAGACAACAGTTAGGAGTTTACTGCCAACGGTTGGGGAATTCTCTGATGACCTGATTGTTAATCGTGAACGTGTTTGGGATTTTTGCAATCGTACGAAATAGACCGACAGGAGTACCGTTCATTAGATACCAAAATACATCAGAAACAAATCCAAACATATAAAATATTGATGAACGAGCTCATTTCTAACACTAATGTCTGGTTTCACCAATTTTTATTTAACCTTATTCGTTGATTAAATTTATTTGTCAAATGGAACAAACATTTTCCATATAATAAACATTAATGTCATGTGAATTGATGAATTTTTTGACATGCATATAACTATTACTAGATTTTAATCGATGAAAACTATTGGTAGATTTAACTGTTGTTGATGAAACCCGCCATAAATAATTTAATAATATTTGAATAGTTTTAAATAAGTGAATAACTTTATGTTCGCAAATCTGATATTTAACACGTTGATGGCCACTTTTATAACAATAAAAATATTACATCACGGGCAGCACGATGCTTTAAAAGTTGTTTCTCAATGCGGCACAAGGTACATGCCGCGGGGCCTAAACGCAAATTTAACTGCGGCACAAGTTAATTCCGCGCAGCGATCAACGTGTTAAATATTCTAATATTCGAATTTCCAGCCCTGTGAATTATTATAAACCAATAAAAAACTGTAGTCAAACAGTTCATAAATATCACCAGAGTACAGTTAAACTATTGTTTATCTGTATTCATTTTTCAGTGTTAAAGAGTGGAATACATTTGTTTTTGTTTGTTAATTGTAAGTACACAATTTGTTGTTTTTGTACTCTAAAATTGGATAAGTGCACGATAAAATATACACACACACACACACACAAACGGCTTCAAAAATCGTGACCAATTTGTTTATCGTGCCAAAATATATATTGAAAAAATATTTATATGAATATTAAAAGAGAAATTTTATGATGTATGTACATGTAAATTAGATTCCTTTCAAATAAAATATATATGAAGATGATCTACTTAAAGTAGACTGGTATTTTTTATTCCAAAGACATTTTACATAAAGAAATTCTAACCAAATTACCAATTCCTTAAAGTTATTGGTCCGTATGATTTCCCTTTCGTTAAAGTTGGAAAGAGTCGTTAAGTTTGTTTTTGTTATATATGTTAATTTTGATGTTTCCACTCACTCTGATAAATTATTTAGTTAATGAAAGCCTTAACGAAGGGGAAATCATAAAGCCTATTATCCTTACTTAAAAAAAATAGTTTAGCCTTACGGTAACCAGGCAATAAATTTGTTTACACGGGCGTTGTTTCCTTATAACGCCCTAGGGCAGTGATGGGGAAACTACGGCCCGCGGGCCAAGTCCGGCCTGCGGAAAGGTTTAATCCGGCCCGTTTAAGAGTGCCGTCGTGAGAATGTTTGAACGCGTTCTTACTTCGTAATGTGACGACCCGCATAAAAACTACCTGCGGCGATATTCAAAACACAATAGTATTCTGCACAAATCCATCCGACCTAAACAGATGACTCATCTTCGCTCGAAACTTATTTTCTCGAAAGAACCGGAAAAATCCAATTCCCGAACAATCCTTGCAGGTAGGTATAAACACAAGCGAGGCCGCCCGAAGATCAGTTAGTTAGCGACTTAGTCAGTCATCTGCAACGACCCGCTGTGACTCGAGTAATTGTTTGTGTAATCCCCGAAACTCCCATTGCCTCAACAAACACCCGCGCAAGAGCATTAGTTAGCAGTAAGCTTTCGTCAATTGCGTTTCTGTGTGTTGTTCTCCGTAGTAGGTAACGTCTAAAATGGATGTTAAAAAAAGAAAAGTGGATTCAGAATGTCGAGTTTTTAAAGAAGAATGGACGTGGAAATATGTCTTTACTTTATTTAAAGAAAAACCTGTGTGCTTACTTTGCAATACAACTGTTGCAGTTTTAAAAGAATATAACATTCAACGCCATTTCAAGAGCAAACATGAAAACCACTCCTACTCATCGTTAAGTGAAGAGGTGAAAAAAATTAAATCGAAAGATTTAATAAAAAATTTATCAAGTCAACAACAATTAATTCAGAGAGCTAATCATTCTCAAAGATGCGCTACGAAAGCCAGTTATGTGTTGGCTTATAATATTGCTAAATCTAATAAAGCATTTTCAGATGGTGAATTTATAAAGCAGTGCATGATAGATGTGTGCGATATTATGTGCCTTGAAAAGAAAAATGATTTTCAGTTACTGTCTCTCTCAAGAAGAACAATCACCGAGAGAATTGAAAATATTGATAAAAACCTAATTTCACAACTGACTACAAAAACTCAAAAATTTATTTTTTATGCAATTACCATGGATGAAAGTACAGATATCAGCGATACTGCGCAGTTACTCATATTTGTAAGAGGAATCAACGCCCACTTTGAAATTTCAGAAGAACTTGCAGGGCTGCAATCAATGAAAGGAACAACGACTGGTGCCGATATATTTTGTGAATTTGAAAAGTGCATCGATAAACTTCGTTTACCTATTGATAAGTTATGTAATGTAACTACAGATGGTGCTCCTAATATGGTTGGAATTAATCAAGGATTTGTTGAGAAATTTAATTCTAAGTATCCGGAAAATGATGTTGTTTTTTTGCATTGCCTTATACATCAGGATGCTCTCTGTAAATCGGCTTTAGATATTGACCATATACTTAATATTGCTGTAAAACTAGTAAATATGATTCGTTCCAGAGGATTATTACATCGCCAGTTTCAACAGTTTTTGGAGTCCGTACATGCTGAGCATTCCGATATCCTGTATTATTCAAAAGTTCGTTGGTTAAGTGCTGGAAAAGTATTTGAAAGAATTTGGGATTTAAAAGACGATGTTGTGAATTTTCTTCTTGATAAAGACATTTATAATCAAGACGTCAACTTAGAAAACGAAACGTGGCTTTCTGATTTCGCTTTTTTCACAGACCTCCTCGTACACATGAATAAACTTGATCTCAAATTGCAAGGGAAAAATCAGCTTCTTCATGATATTTGGCAATACCTAAAAAGTTTCAAATTAGACTTATTATTATTTGCTAATCAGATCTCTAAATCTCATTTTTCTCATTTTCCAAGAATACAATCTTTAAAATTCACTATATCAAACAATAAGATTAAAAAATACGAAATTAATTTCAGAAAACTATCTTCAGAATTTGAAAGGAGATTTCGGGACTTTAGAAAAATGGAACCAGAGTTTAGTATTTTTGCGACCCCATTCAATGTTAATTACGAAGAAGTTGATGCAAAATTTCAACTTGAGTTAATAGAACTGAACTGTAATACTCTCCTGAAACAAACTTTTCATACAGTACCATTACTAGAATTTTATAAAAATTTAAGTCCAGATAATTTCCCAAATCTAATTACTCATACAATGAAGATAATGACAATGTTCGGCTCATCTTATATATGCGAACAAATCTTTTCAACAATGAAGCTTAGGAAAACTTCTTTAAGAAACAGAATTACAGATGAGCACCTTTCATCAGTTTTAAGAATTTCTGCTTCGCAAATGGAACCGGACTATAATGAAATTTTGATGAAACAGTTTCAATTTCATTTTTCTCATGCACCATCAACCAGTAATGACACCAGAAAATAAAGTGATAATACTTCACATCAAGAACTACACTAAATTCATTTTATATTTTGTGCTTATAATTTTCTTACCTTTTGCTTTTTTACTATTAAAATAATAAGTGTATGTAATAATATATGTATATGTTTATAGAACACATAAATTTTTTAACGATTAAGCATTATGCTTTGGCCCGCTACGATTGTCTGGTTATTACAAATGGCCCGTCTTAAAAAAAGTTTCCCCACCACTGGCCTAGGGCATTATTTCTATATTAACGTGAATCAAAATACTTATTATTGGGTAATAACAGCGTAGTAGAACGGTAAGGCTGCGCTCAACCCTCACTGTCGTTTCAATTTATAATAATATGAATAAAAATATGAAGGCACATGAAGTTTATAAATATTTATTTTGGTACATAATTATGCACTCTTGCTGGAAAAAATGTAATTATCGAACGAAATGGTCTGTATTGATATTATGAACGTTTCTTTTTCTAATGGAAAAAGTTTATTTTTTGATAATCATACATATTGGATAAAATGTATAAAAATTATATAATCACAAAATTATGGTGTAACGCATGATGAAGTCACATTTTATAATAATAATAAACTTTATTTTCAATTCTTAAAGTACATTCTGCGAATACAATACAAATATAAAACAATAATAATAACACAAGAATGAAACTCTAAATAATTGGAAAACCATAAGGCGAGATTCAGTTTAGCATGAAAATGCTAAACTGGTCTTCCATCTAAACCTTAAATATTATCAATGAACATATTAATATATGAAATGGTAACAGAAAAACATATAAATCAGTCACGCGTTGTATAGACAGATCGAACAAACATTACACATAACAATACATTTTAATTCTTTTCACAAATGTTGTATAATTTAGACGTTTTAAGTCAGAAGATATGGCATTATAAACAATATAAATTTGAAAAGAGAAAGATCGTTCAAAGAGGGTGGTTCTATGTTTGGGCGGTGATAAAGACCCCTTGAATCTAATATTAAGAGTGTGAAAATCATTCCTGAATTTAATTTTCTCAAACAAGTAGGAAGGTGCTTTTGCAGTAATGACCTTGTGATAAAAACAGGCAGTTTTAATGTTTCTTCTTGATTCCATGTTGACCCAGCCTGCTTCTATTAGTTTGTGAGATATACGCTCAAATTTACGTATACCATAAATATATCGTTGGCACGAATTTTGAACATATTGTATTCGTTTGGAAGTCGATTTATCAATAGCAGGGTTTGTATAAGGTAGAGCAATATGAAAAATGAGAAAGTACATAAGCGTTGCAGAGCATAATTTTAGTTGATACTGGTAAACAGGATCGATGAGGATATAACTTTTTCAAGTTTATATAGGCTGTAGTAATGTATTTATTTATTTGTTTTTTGTATCTAAATGAGTTATCTAATATTACTCCTAAGTTTTTACTGTATTCTGAATAACTAATTGATTCATGCAAGGTCGGCGTTCAGACATCGTTCCGCGTGTTGCCATTCGTTGGGAGTAAATGATAAATAAATTTGGCTATCATCGGCGTACATATGGCCTTTAGAATGATGTAGGCTATTTAAAACGGCACTTGTGTATATAGTGTATATAGTGTGTATATAGTGAATAACAACGGACCAAGAACAGAATCCTGTGGAACACCTTGCATAATGCTGATAAAATTTGACCTATTATTGTCTACTCCAACACACTGCTTCCTTCCTCTGAGGTAAGATCTTAGTAAAATCATAGCAGAATTTTCCAATCCAATGTGTTCTAATATACTTTCAAGGACGTCAAAGTTAACAGTATCGAAAGCCTTGCTATAGTCCAACAGTACTAACAAGGTAATTTCTCCTCGATCAGTGGCTGCTAATATATCGTCTGTGATTTTAATCAAGGCAGTTTCACAACTATATCCTTTACGAAAGCCCGATTGCATTTCAGGAAGTACATTATTCTCACTGACGTAAGAGGTTAATTGTGCTTTAATGATTTTTTCTAGTACCTTAGATAAGGTGGGAAGAATACTAATGGTCCTTAGATTACCATAGTTAGTTGGGTTATTAATTTTTGCAATAGGCTTTACGACTGCGAGTTTCCAGCAGTTAGGAACAATTGATTCAAGCAAACAATTATTTAAGATATGTACGACATATGGAATAATTACGGGACAACATAGCCTTAGCAAATATTGAATAGCACAGTAATTCAATATTTAAATTCAGTAAATTCAAATTCAACTGGATTTGACGAAATTAATATAGTTATGCTAAGGCTATGCTGTCCCGTAATTATTCCATATGTCGTACATATCTTAAATAGTTGTTTGCTTGAATCAATTGCGACGCTACTTTTTAGCTATTTAAAAATGTACTTACCGCTCGACCAGACTAACCCAGTGAAGAAGGGAGGGTTCAAAGAATGAAAGTAAAATAAGGGCGCCACGTGATTAACGGGCGGTAAGAAATAGCTATACTACAAAAAGGAAAAACCACGAACCTTGATTTTTAACAATACGTCTATTTAATTTTCTAACCCCAACATAAAATACATTGTATAAAAGAAATTAAATTGAATTAACGTTTTCCTTTTTAGGCTTACCGAAAGGTAAAATAATATTGATTAGATAAAGAAAATATATAATTAATTAATACGAAATGAAGCTAGATGTAGATACATAAATAAATTCAAATTTAACTCGGATTTATCTGAGTTAAGTTATTAAATATGATCAAAATTAATCTTAAATATTTCAAACTATTTCAATACACTTTTGGTAGATAAATATACGTATATATACCTTTACATAATCATACACATATAAGAAAATAACTATAACCTTAATATTTCTTAAGCAATAAGAAAAATACCCTATTATGTTATTTTAATATTTTCTACTTTGGCATTAAGCCCAAATAATAATCAATTACTCAAATTATCAAATACTTATTGAATTTAATTTTATTAATAATAAAAGTTTCACTATTATTTCTGGTAATAATAATTAAACAATCTCCCACAACAGAATAATAAATCAATTCCCGAATTTTCTTTTAAGATTACAACGAAATAAAATAATAATGAACCTTCTATTTACTTTGAAAACCCTAGTAATTTAGCAATTATTTTATTTTTAAATAATAAACAAAAATATTAATAATGTCCACAAAACCTAACCTTTTTCTATTATAATAAATTCCTTTTTTTTTCAATTAAATACCCTATTAATAATAATAGTTCAGAATATATACCTTTTTAATAATAATTTAATAATTCAAGAAACCCAGTGATTAAATTTGTCTTCGTTTAATTAAATATTTCGTAGAAGAAATAAAAATACGTAAAGAGATAAAAAGTACTTATCGAATTTTCTCGACTCTCTACACCTTTCTTCTCACAGTTTTCCTTCCACAGCTTTCCTTCACAACTTTCCTTCCACCGCTTTCTGTCCCTTTCCGTAACTCTCGAAATACGTCCTAGCCAAAGATTTCCTATTCGACCTCTCCAGATTTTCTCGACACGTGACCTCCACTGATAATGAAAACAGCAACCACGTTCTCCGCCGAAATCCAAATCTCATCGAATTAGCCAATCCAACCAAACGAAAATGATTGTCGCCAGGAGACTTTTAATCCGGTTAATAAAACCTAAGATAATTCCCTATCCATTAGATAAGAATTTCTAACACAAGAGTTTCGCTTACCTCAAAGATGGAGTGAGGCTTTCCAAACGTACGCACCGTTTACTCCGCTTTACGCGTTGCGAAATTATCACAAATAACAAGATAACTCACTTTTAAATTAAGAATATTATACTCCCTCGTAAACTTGAGGAAAACACAACGGTTTCAATATTAATTACTCTCAATTTCGTGTGCGCCGCTTATGTACGATGTGGATGCACTTACATCGCCACACGGAAAAAGAATACGTAATTAGAAGATGCGCTCGCCGTGGCCGGCTGGAGTCACAAAAAAAAAACTCGCAAAAACAATCGCGCTCGAAAATAACAATTCAAACGCAAATGAAAATACAATTGCCTATATTAATTCATTAGAATTAAAATAAATTAAAGCAAAATTTCATTTATCGAAAATTTCACGTAACACAATTGTTCCTAATTGCTGGAAACTCGCAGTCGTAAAGCCTATTGCAAAAATTAATAACCCAACTAACTATGGTAATCTAAGGCCCATTAGTATTCTTCCCACCTTATCTAAGGTACTAGAAAAAATCATTAAAGCACAATTAACCTCTTACGTCAGTGAGAATAATCATCTATTAAACTAAAACAGAAGTTGGGAGCGGAAGGGTGCTTAGAACCTATGAAACTGTTGCTATAGTTCGTAGAAATATTATATTGTGGAATAGAGTCCCGAAAGAAGTTGTTCATTTCTTTGACATTTTTCAGAGAGTCAGGAAGCTGAATATTTTGTTTCTTTAGTCCCACATATTGCAAATGTTTACATAATTGATTTCTATTAAATGTATTAGCTATATGAGTGAAATAAGCTTTCTTTTCTTTCTTCATAACCGAATTGAAATAATTTCTCAAGCTTTTGTAATAATCCCAATCGGAGTTAAGGCGCGTTTTTCTAAATTTTGCCTTGGCTTTATTTCGCATCTTCATAAGAAACTTCAAATTATCAGTTATCCACGGACTTGAGACTTTCGTTGTTTTCATTATTTTATATGGAGCATGCTTATCAAATAGACTAGAGTTTTTTCATTTTATTTTGAACTATCCTAATATAAAAAAAAACAAAATTAAATCATTATACCCTATGCAATTTAATTTTAGACAGATGTGTGAAGAAAGAATTACAAAATTCAAGATAATTACAACGAAATTAGTATTCTTAGTTTCCACAGGGTAGAGCGCACTCTTAATAATTTAATAACAGGGATTAAATTTGTAATGATGCAAAATCAAACACACAATTAATAATAATAATCATTGGAGCATTATATTTTTTTCACGACATATACAATTCATCTTTACATCGAGTATGAAATAAATTCGTATAAAAATGGTGTACACATGCACATATTTATGCAGATATTCTCGGTTACAACAACAATAACAAATATATAGATAGATATTTCTCATCATTTTTAATAACATAATGCTTCTTATATACAGATAGAATCGTCCTAAGTAGACACAGTACCGAATTTATACAAATATACAACAATGAAACAGTTAAAACAGATAAAATTACGACTTAAAAATATTAGGACAAAAAAGGTAAAAGCCATTTGAGTCCCACTGGGCAACAATTAATTACATATATATTTTTTAACATAAATATGTAAGTTCGATTGAACAAAAATCGATTAAAAAACCTGTTTTTAAAATTATAACAGCTTAGAAAGTTGTTGATTAATGATCATTATTAGGAAACATGTTAATCAATAAATTTGCTTTCTTTATAATAATTATTCAATGATTAACATACTTCTTAAATGTGTGTGCTCAGTGGGATATTTCAAAAATTAACCAATCTTAATGCCTTTTATCTTTGTACTGACAACATTTTATTAACTTAATCTATATTATCGAAAAAAAAACGGAATCTTTCAAAACAAAGAGTTTTTTCAATTATGTTTTGATATTTTGTTTAAATAGGCCGGTGCACTACAAAACATTTTTATTGAGAGGAAATAAAATTAGTAACAAATAATTAGATAATTATACAGGACATTTTTCTTTCAAGCATACATATCCCAATGTACACGTTGTAAATTTTCAGAAGTAGGTGGTTTTTTAAAAGTGTTTAATTTGAACTTTAAACGAGTGTTTTCTACTCCCAGATTAAGCATTAAGAAAAATTTCGAGTTTAGAAAAGCCTGAAAATTTGGTTTGGTCGCGTAGCGCTACGCGGCCAAATCAAATTTTCAGGCTTTTCCAAACTCGAAATTTTACTTTATGCGCCACGCGTATAAAACACTGATTTAGTAAAGTTTAAAATATACTTCTCTTTATTTTATGAAAATTGGGTCGGATGACTTGCAAATCTAACAAGGTTAGGTTAGATAAATGTTGATCAAAGTTAGACGATGATGACGGTATTATCTAATAAAACATAACATTAGTGACTGTCCAAACTAATCATAACCTAACCTAAGTACACAAGAAGTACTCAGAGTACACATTTTAAGTACTTGTACTCGAGTACCGCTCATCTCCGATGTCTGCTAGACCCGTACAAACACGATAATAACATTTTGTGTTAATAGAACAAAATCTACATGCTATATAAGCTAATTTTAAACTATTGATAAAATAAAAGTGGCAACATCGCATTTTCATGCGTTCAAACTTCACTCTAATTAAATTTGAAGTAATTTAGAGGTTATGTTACACTTTTTTTGTAAATGTATTTTTCCTTCTGAATTATTTAATTAAAATTTACTTCTAACAAGTGGTTCCACTCCCAGATTAAGCATGAAGTAAAATTTCGAGTTTAGAAAAGCCGGAAAATTTGGTTTGGTCGCGTAGCGCTACGCGACCAAACCAAATTTTCAGGCTTTTCTAAACTAGAAATTTTACTTCTGCGCCACGCATACAAAACACTAATTATAAGTGAAGTTTAAAATATACTCCTCTTTCTTTTGCACATGTTAATAAATTGTACAAATATGCATTTCACCTAATCAAATATTAGAGCAATTTGCTTTAAGATATGTTTTATGTTTACTCAAAAGAAAAATGCCCTGTATAAACGAAATATACACTGCTTTTAAATTCAAAAATACGTTTTCAAAATTAAATTTATAGAAAAAATAATTATTTCATTAACCCACTGAGCAAATCCATTTAAGTAATGCTTTAACAACATTAAAACAACGTTTATTGTTCCTACAATGTTGATATAACGTTATTTGTTTGTTTTTTGCTTAGTGGATAGATTACTGTAATAAATTGTAATGAATAATCGACAGTCTTAATGAGACAAAATATTTATTTAGAGAAAGATACATTGCATTTTTTATGTAATAAATCGTAATGTTTTATTACTCGTACATAAATATGCAAGTTATCTTTTTACAAATACATATTTTCTCATTAATGGCCGGTTTCTCCAACGTTACCTAAGTCTTAGTCATGTCTTAAACCGTGTCTTAAGTCATAACCACGTCGTAAAGTGTTGCACCAACTGATTTACGTCAAAAAATTGCTTAAGTCCTAAGTCACCGTTTGCCAAGAGTTAGGACACGGATTCTAACCTAAAAATTGTGACAACGGTACAATTGTTTTCTTACTTAAAGAATCCTTCTCTTTTGTTCTCTACAATATGTTTATATTTGTCTACAAGAAGAGATAGAAGACGTTTTTCTTCTGCGGTATAGTTTGCACTGCGTTTTCGCTTATTTTTAAATGTAGCTTTGCGAAATTAGATATGTTGTGCCAGAATGCGGATGACAGATTATAAACAAAAATGTCTTTTGTTTATAAATGGCGTACATTTTTCCACGAATCAGGTGGGAGACATTTAAAATAAATATTCCTGCCAAATCAACAGCCAATACAGTTTGCATAAATCGCTACGTTGCCACTTATTCGCAGTTATGTTTGTATAAATCGCTACGTTGCCACTTATTCGCACAACTAAGAATGACTTACATAAGCCATTGCTTAAATCTGTTGGTGCAACGCATTTCAATTATAAGCCCTACTTAAAGTTAGGCTCTGCTTACACAAGCAACGCCCTAAGTCATGTTGGAGAAACCGGCTGTAAGACTTTCAAATATTCATTGAAGCAACTATAATTTAAAAATCTCAGCATCATTTGTTTAATAGAGGCTTAAATTAAGTTTATCTTAGGCTTAGCCTAAGTTAAATGTACAGTAATGCAATTTAAACTAAGGTTGATGTAAGCCATGGTTGAAGAACTAGCTCTTAACGAGATAAAATATATTTGTAAAAGTCGTATTCTTTTACATATTTTCAAATATATTCGTTAAATAACTAATAGTTGCCAAATTCACTAATAATTAATTCTTCGTAATTTATATTAATGGATATAAAATTAACAAAACCAACATAAATTATTCTTGCAATCAGCTGAATAATTTATTTTGCAATAATTATCGGTATTTACAGAAATGCTACAAATTGTTACATTTATTATTTTATACACACATTTCTGCAAATCTTTCAGCCCTTATATAAAAATTTAGGACTGAAAGATTTGCAGAAATAGGTGTATAAAATTTCGTATGTTCAATAAAAAAAAACCTTTAGAGTGCCATGATTTAATCTTTTTTAAATTTAAGTTAGCTACACGACAAACATGCATCGTACAAAAAAATGTCCCGAACAAAAGTTTGATGGTTTCGAGGGGGCTATCCAATCCTGTAACATTTTCGTCACCCCCATCGCCCAGGGGCGGCGGTAGGGGGGCAACTTTGAAATCTTAAATATTTAATTAATTAACAGTACTAGCAGCCAATTTTAAGAGCTTAAGGTAATATTTAAAGGCTAATGCAAAATTCTACATGTATTCGTTTGTTAAAACAATCAACTAATATCTATTGAGAATATAAACATTGTAAACATTTTAAATAAGTAAAGCATGGTTGCTCTAACATCAGCTAAAAGTTATTCAACAACTAAATTGATTTGTGGAATAAATATACAGTTTGTGACTCAGTAACAAGAAATGACGATCACAATTGATCACATTATTCTAGGTTTTTATTAGGCTTTAGGAATTGTCATATAAATCGTCAGTCATAGAAATTATAATGTATAATTTGAAAGTTGCCAACCTGCAATTTATTCCATGGCCCTCTAGAGGTTTTATTTTATTGAACATACGTTATTAAAGGTAACAATTTGTAGCATTTCAATGTATACAGGATGTGTATAAAGTCTGGTGTAAAATTCATATTTCTGTTATCTTGAGTTTTTTTGGAAAAACCCTGAAATAGGTCGATTTTTGTTCTTTAATACGCCGTTTTCTGCGCGCTCAAAAATATTGTGAAGTCACTAGTGTTTGACGTGTGACATCATTGGCAGTTTTTTGAAATGGACTTTGATTTTTTAATTTAAAAACTATTGTAGAGCTCTTAATTTTCTTCAAAGTCACATATTTTTTTAAAATACGCGTCATTTAATCTAACAACGATATAGACAAAATGGTGATATACAGGGTGATTATACCAGGAGGCAAAAAATGAATATTCGTGTTCGAGATTGGATTCTAAGCAAATAATGTGAAATAACTTTTTTTTCAATCGGCCTTTGTTTTAGAGATTACGAGGTATCAAGTTTTCACTTCACTATTGTACGTCACAGTATTTTTGAGCGCACAGAAAACGGCGCATTAGAGAACAAAAATCGACCTGTTTCAGGGTTATTTCATCAAACCCAAGATAACAAAAATATGAATTTTATTCCAGACTTTATACACACACTGTAATTAAGGAAAACATTAAATATATTATTTATTTAAATCATAATAAATATATATATTTTTAATAATATTAAAAACTAGACTATTTAATTGTCAACAACACGTAAAATATAAAATCTGTGAAAAGCGTAAATTATAATCATACAAAAAACGAATTAAAAATTAAGTACCAAAGACAACGTTTAAGTAAGAAAATAAATATATAACTTAGCAAAATAATGGAAATTGAGAGAGAAAGAACGAAAAATAAAAAAGGAAATTATAATACTCTTAAGTTTCACTGGACTCGTCTGCAGTAGAATCCGAGTTCTTTGCATTTCTGACACAAATGCTGAGGATGGACTTTGGATTGATCCGAAACGTCTAGACCGTCCGGTTTTTCCAATGGTCGCTGAAATAAAAATGCGAGTAATAAGTAAGTCAAACATATAATAATAATAATAATAAAATTTATTGTCCATTGATGTACAATCAGTAACAGGCACATATAAGACATAGTCACAGATAACAAATATTTACAGCTAATTACTAACATAGATGAAATATTCATTTAAATCGTAAAACGCTTTCTCGGTAAGAAATTGCATGAGCATTTTTTTAAACAAAGTTATCGATGGTGCATCTCTAACAGATTTTGGGAGGTGATTAAATACCGTAGCACCGAGCACCGGAGGTGATCGTTTTGTGACATTTAATCTGTATGGTGATATATATATATATAAAATAGTTAAGGGCTTTCTTTATCTCAATATTAAAAATTTACCACAAAGTGAATGTTTCTAAGATTCAAGACAAAGAATTCATTTTCGAGCGCTTGTACTAGATACAATTTTGAAGTCTATTATACATAAAAATATATTTTACTTTATTCTGCACTGATTGATTGCTTTCAACCAATAAAATGAGTTCAGACATTTTACAAAAATAACTATTTAATTAAAACAAGTGAAAAAATAGTAAATGTGACAATTCTTGGAAAAAAATAATAATAATTTAATTTGAAATAGGTCGCTATGGATTTGCTGCAATGTATAAACATTTGCTCTAAATGATTTATGTAAATCATTATATTTATTTAAATGTGTTTTGTGTTATTGAAGCTGTTGAAGTGCGAATCAAATAGAAGTGCAGCTCCACGTATTTTTTGCGTTACGGTAAATTCATGTCAAGTGAGTAGCAAGATCTGTGGGTCCGACGGTGAAACAACATTTTCAGAGTTTGTGAATTCAAGAAACAAACGGAGCGGTATGTTAATTTATAATATTGACAGATATAGATAGAGATAGAAGGTAAAACAGAGGGCACAAACGGTATAATACGTTATAATATTGACAGAGATAGATAGAGATAGAAGGTAAAACAGAGGGCACAAATAGTATAATTCGTTATAATATTGACAGAGATAGATAGAGATAGAAGTTACAAAAGGATGTTCCTACTCTAACGGCACGGAATTGGTGGTAAAAGAGCAAGCTAAATATTTGGGCAATCTAATCGACAGGAAGCTTAGTTGGAAGCCCAATATTTAGGAGAGAGCACGGAAAGTGCACGTCGCGCTGTACTCCTGTAAGGACTGGGGACTGAAACTAACCGTTGTTCACTGGATATACACGGCCGTGGTAAGGCCCATTATGTTCTACGGGGCCGCAGTCTGGTGGACTGCCCTGGACAAAAGGATCCACCAAACTGCACTCGGCAAGGCTCAGAGAGCTGTCAAATTGCTCATAACGGGGGCGCTCAGGTCCACCCCCTCCAAAGCGCTAGATATAATACTAAATCTAGCTCCAGTCAACCTCTACTGCAGATATGCTGCAGCTACCATAGCGATCAGAATCAACTCAGTTGGGATATTTACAGGGGTGTGCTGCCAAAATTTAACAACCGGCTCGCTAATAAACAAATCAAGGACAATGTACAGGTAAAGTCAATATTTAAAGTATGAAAGAAATATATATCATAAGAAACATGTAAATAAGTAATAGTTTGATAACAAAAAATTTAAAATTTGTATGTTTAAGAGAGGATTTTGACTCAATTTTGTTTTCCAAAAATCTTAGCAACCGGCTCGCCCGAGACTGTGCGAGTCGGCTCCAGCACACCCCTGGATATGGAGCACTAGCAAACAGGGCCATGGAAGGATCCTGAATGAGCTTGTCGATATCCCCCTGAAGACTGACAGCTGCAGACTGGACAGCTGCACTCCAGAACTTAATTTTGAAAATAAGTTCTCCACTTCCATCCCGGACAAAACCAAATGGTTAGAGGGCAAGATAGTTCAAGGCAAGGACGTCTGGCTCTTTACGGATGGTTCCAAGTCTGAAATCAGAGTAGGGGGAGGAATCTTCTCACAATATTTCAACATCAAAAAGTCTTTTAGACTCCCAAACCACTGTAACATTCTTCAGGCAGAGGTCATGGCCATCCGAGTGGCAGTGGACTGGATCTACAAAAATTACCTTTAGGGGAACCGCATCAGGTTCATTACTGATAGCCAAGCCGCCATTAAGATACTGAATAGTCCGTACTGCACCTCGAAGGTGGTCAGAGACTGTAAAAAATCGCTAAATAGGCTTGCAAATAACTGACATGTGGGTACCTAGTCACAGTGATGACAGTGATGATGTCAGGGGAAATTTAATTGCCGACGACCTTGCAAGGGAGGGGGCAAAAATGAAGGACCTGTGTACTAAACTCTCCACCCACACTCCTCTTGTGGAATGCAAGAGACTACTTAGGGACCAAATAATAGCATCGGTCAACCATAGGTGGAGAGAAGAAGATACGTGTCTCATAACAAGGCAACTATGGCTTATATGGGATACTATAAACAGCAATAGATTAATTGCACTTAGCAGAATCGACATAAAGAAGGCGGTAGGCATCCTCACGGGCCACTGCCTCCTAGGCAGACATGCACAAAAGATGGGTCTTGAGCACAGCGACTTTTGCAGAGGATGCCTGAATGTGGAGGAAGAAGAGACAGTACTCCACTATCTAGGACAATGCCCTGCTCTCGAAGGGAAAAGGATCAAGTACCTTGGTATGCACTACGCGAATGGACTAGCGGACTTCACACCTCTAGATGTGAGAAATCTGACCGGGTTCATTAGGTCCTCGGGTCGGTTTGTATAGGTGGGGAGGGAGGGGCCCTTTGAGCCTAAGTGAGCGGTCTAACCTAACCTAATCTACAAAAGGATGTTATTTTGTAGAAGGGAAAATTTAAATTGTACGTTGGCTTGCATAAGTTTAATTTAATCGAAATTTGCCATGTAATAATAGCACTTCTATTTATGAATAATTTAATTGGACGTCGCTTACCTGTTTATGTGGGTAGACATTTATATGGCACTTGATGCATTCCTGGCCCATATTCGACCAAGAATTACCCGACATCCACTTTCGTTTGCACTTGGGGCATTTGTATTCTCCGAAGCATCTCTTCCTGCCTTGATAGGGGGTTTTTCCTTCGCCTTTTGGACGAGCCTTCACAAAAAAAAATATGAAACATTAATATACATGCTTTGATATCTATCTAACTTCGTAAAATGTGAATGTAAAAATACCTTAACTTAAAATAGAATAGAATCACGAAATTTCTTTATGATATTTAATCAAATACAGTTCCTTTTGTATCAAAAAACACTCGATCCATAGTGTTGTTACTTTAGGTGATACTTGAAAATGATTTTCAGGTCGTGAATTTTATTTTGTGAAATATAAACAGATTAGGAATTACAAAAAATATGAGATTTTGATTTAGCATTTCATTGCACAAGTCACAAACCTATAAAAGAACAAATTATTAAATAATTAAGAATAATTAGTTTTGCGCGACATTTTCATTATTAAATCGTAATTTGACCACAGAGGGCGCTTAAAAATTAATAATAACAAAAGGTATGATAAGAGAGGAGTACCTCTAATTATATATTTAGGAGAAACTGTTATTTGAAATAGTTAAGTCTAAATAAAAAATGTTTAACTTAATAGAAATAATTTTATTATTTAGAAATTATTTATTTTTTCAATGTTTTTTCGTACATTTTGTAACATTTATTTATTCAAAATAATTGCCTTCCTATTAAATTACCTCTATCCAATCAAGTTATGGTATAGAATGCCGCAAAATATGCTCAGTCACGTTTTTTTATAAATAAAACAAAAATTAGCTATTTAACTATTTATTAACATGTAACATTATTTATGAAAAACAAGATTGAGTAAATGACCGCTACGACAAGCCAGACAATTACCAACCCTTCCATGAACGCGTAGCATAACTTTGCTCAACATTATAGCTGGAATTTGCGAAATTTCATCACGAATATTAGTTTTGAAGTCTTCTAACGTCTGTGGGTGATTAATATAGACCCTACTTTTTAAGTATCCCTACAAGAAATCATCTGGTGCCATCAAATCAGGGGAATGAGGCGGCCACTCAATATCTCTATTTTCTGAGAGCAGCCTGGCAGGCAAAATGTCGTTAAGAAGGGCGACCGTATCACACGCTGTGTGGCATGTAGCGCCATCCTGCTGGAAACAGAAATTTTCTATGGCAACTTTTCTTCTTCCAACTGTGGTTGCAGAAATGCTCGTATCACTGTTCGATACCGTTCGTATCATTATTCGATACAGTAACTGCATGGCATCTTCAAAAAAGAAGGGTCCAAAAATTCGTTCCGAGCATATGGCGTACCAAACAACGACTTTTTGATTAAATTGCATGTTCTCCTTAATAAGTTTTCTGTTCCCTAAAAACGATTATTTTGCTTGTTAACGCGACCTGAAAGGCAAACATTGGCTTCGTCGCTCATTATCAAATTTTACCAAAAATTGGGTTCTGCTTCCATTAAGTTTGTAATGATTTGTGTGTATATCAAATTTTACCAAAAATTGGGTTCTGCTTCCATTGAGTTTGTAATGATTTGTGTGTATTGTCTTGGAGTATGAATTGGCCGTAGCTTGAACACGGTTTGAATTTTGTATGGATACACATGCAAGTCTAAGTGCAAAATTCTTCTTAAAGTCCACTCAGACAACCCTAATTGCGCCGCACGTATTATTGTGAAAGTTTTTGGTTCTGCCTGAACATCAGCCCGACCAAGCTCAATATTTTCATTTGAACGTTTAGAACGAGGTCTTTCAATATGCTTTATATCACTTACTGTGCCATTTTGTAAAAAAGCGATTGCTAAACGTCTAATTATTTCTCTATGTGAAGCTCTTCGGCTAAGATCGCTCGCCGAAAAGCGCGTTGAGTTGAAATTATCGAAGAAGAGTTTTCGAAATACATTTTAACAATTTCTGCGCGTTCTTGAGGCGAATGAAATGAAATTCTGTATTTTTCTACTTTGATATAAAACTTTACTTTTGACAGTTGTCAGGAAAATAACAAACTATAACAATATTCTATAGCTGGGTATATTTTTCCGCACCCCATATACATCGGGTGATAACTGCCCAGATGGTATAAGTTTTTTATTATCAATTTTTCAACAAAAAGTCATTCTTTATAAAACGTTTTGCCTCTTAAAAATCCATTACCATAAAGACATTAACATTTTGATTTTTTATAATAGATAATGTAAGCTTATTGGGAAAGTGGCTTCAATTTTGGCTTTAAAGCCAAATGTAATGAGGTAACTAATTTAAATATACAGGACATTTTTCTTTTAGGTATATACAGCTAATTTTTACTTTAAGTATACATACAGATAGTTTTATGTAACACCGAACATTATCATAACGAGAATTTTTCTTTGAAGTATCCATATGCATACGTTGCACATTTTCTGATGCTCGGTTTATTAAAAGAATTCAATTTAAAGCTTTAAGCCAGCGTTTTGCACTTCCAGGCTAAGCATGAAGTAAAATTTCGAGTTTAGATAAGCCTGAAAATTTGGTTTGGTGGCGTAGCGCGAAGCGCGGAGCGGCCAAACCAAATTTTCAGGCTTTTCTAAACTCGAAATTTTACTTCATGCGCCACCGGTACAAAACACTGATTCAATGTAAAGTTTAGCAGTGTGTTTTAAACTTCGTAATATGTCAGTGTTTTGTAGCGGTGGCGCATGAAGTAAAATTTCGAGTTTAGAAAAGCCTGAAAATTTGGTTTGGCCGCTCCGCGCTTCGCGCTACGCGACCAAACCAAATTTTCAGGCTTTTCTAAACTCGAAATTTTACTTCATGCTTAGCCTGGGAGTGGAAAACACTCGCTTAAAGCTTCAAATTAAATTCTTTTAATAAACCGAGCATCAAAAAATGTGCAAAATGTTCGGTGTTACATAAAACTCTCTGTATGGATACGCTGTATATTTTCCGACATTTGTTGGTTTTTTTAAAAAAAGTTCAATTTAAAGTTTTAAACGAGTGTTTTCCAATGCCAGACTAAGCATGAAGTAAAATTTCGAGTTTAGAAAAGCCTGGAAATTTGGTTTGGTCGCTCCGCTTCTAAACCAAATTTTCAGGCTTTTCTAGACTCAAAATTTTACTTCATGCGCCACGCGTATAAAACACTTGTCTTAAGTGAAGTTTAAAATATACGTCTGTAGAATAATGCTTTAGTAGCATATTGCGAACTTCATGTTCTAGATCATAGGTTTTCAACGTGGGCGATAACGCTCCCCCGTGGGCGTAATAAATGTGGTAATAAACATAGTAATAGTTTCATTTAATTTTTACACATCTTAGCATCAAATATATATATAACAAAAAATAAGTGAAAAAACGTTGTCCACTTAAGGCTGCGCTCAACCGACATAAAGTTGTGTGTATATATTTGAAACATAATTGTGCACTCTTGCTGAAAAACAAAATTATATCAGGTGTGTATAAATTGGCGGACAAGCTACACGTGACGATATTCTACATAAAATTCTGAATAGAAAATGTAGACGCAAAAATTTTGTATCATAGACATTAGGCAACAGCGCATTCCCGGGCTGCCATCTTTTTTTTTTCATTAATCTCATGATTAGTTATGTGGGTTGCCTCAGAAGAGTAATAATAGTAGAGCAGGGTTTATTTACAGACATATATGCAATTTAAAACAGAGTATGAGTAAATTTGTCGAAAGAGTCTCTTTTGGAAGTTGTCTAGAAGAGCGCGTCGTCCTGGGAGGTATTGGCGAAGCGTCAGGATTGCGGTAGTTGAGTGATTTATGTTAACTGTAGTACTGCGGCATTTTTTCTTCTTCTAATGACACAGCATAATACAATTTACTTTTTGTGTTCGAAATAAAACTCATCTGCTTCTAAGCATAGTTGCAATCTCTTTTGTATCGTATTCGGTACTCGCTCCAGTATTTCTGGTGTAATTTCCAGTACCGCCGCGTCAATTCTGTTTCTAACGTCGTCAGAATTTTGTGAAGGCATAGAGTAAACTTTTTCTTTAATGAAGCCCCAAACAAAAAAAATCTAATGGATTGAGATCGGGTGATCTCGAAGGCCAAACGACAGGACCAACGCGACCAATCCAACTGTTTGGTAATTGCTCGTCCAGCCAGTCTCTTACAATACGGCCAAAATGAGCAGAGGCCATCATGCATGTATATCATAATAACTCGTACATTTACCGGCAAGTCATCAATAATTTGTTCTAGAACATTAATGTACTCATTAGCATGAAGACGATGTGCTAAGATAATTGGCCTTACAACAGTGTGGTTTATAATGCCTAACCAAACATTAACGGAAAACTTCTTTGGTGACCATGTTCTCGAACTTTTCGCGGGGTTTCCTCAGCCCAGTAGTGACTGTTATGATTGTTAAAGATCCCATCTCTAGTAAACATACTCTCATCCCTCCAAAGAATACGTCTCGTGAATCCACCGTCACCACGAATTCTATTTAAAATGGTGTTGCAAAAATGCGTTCGGTATATGTTATCATTTTCATAGAGGGGCTGCATCTTCGTGAGATCATATAGGTGTAGAAGGTTTTCTTGTAGAACCAAATAAACAGTCTTATTATTGGGGATATCTAATGTGGCAGCTAATGGATACTGACGGTGGGATCCTCTTCTATTGCACCTAGAACTTGCTCTTTAATTTGTACTGTGCGCCTCTGCCGTGGCCGACCACTATTCGCATTTTTTGGGGACAAACATACCCGTTTCACGTAGTCGTTGATCCAGCCTTCGAAATACATTTGTAGAAGATTACCTCGGATTTGGAAAACGTGCTCGATTTTCTTGTTTTGCCATATATGTATTTCCATTACAGAAACCGTAAGCCA
Organism: Philonthus cognatus; assembly: GCA_932526585.2. Lineage (NCBI taxonomy): Eukaryota > Metazoa > Arthropoda > Insecta > Coleoptera > Staphylinidae > Philonthus > Philonthus cognatus. Next base: position 20,067,327 of record OW052249.1, on the reverse strand, counting down.
TGTACATGTCGGCGTAATCATTAAACGCAAAATCCATTATAAATGAACAAAACAATAACATGAAAATAACACAGAAACACTGAAAGGTGGGAATTAATACAAACTGATAATAACGAGACAAACAGAATTGGCACAAAATTCGAACTAGCAAGCAATGAATTCGTGACAGTAAGTGTCAAAATTTGTTTGCGACGTAAGCGTTAGTCGACGTTGCCGGCTGTACTTTATATGAAAATAAGCTCATTAAGAAGTGTTAAAAACATACATTTGAGATAGAAAGATGGCACACACTGGCAAATAATCTTCAAACTAGTCATTCTACCCTAATTGCAGGGTTTTGTGTAAATTATTATCGAATAATAACACATAAAACGATTGGATATTCAAACTTTGAGGACCTCGTGAAGGCTTAGGAAGCATGGTCCAGCATTTTAGAACTAAGATAATTTGCTTAGAATTATACAAACAATATCACCACGTGTAGATTATCCGCCAATTTATACACTCCTTGTATAATGTATTGATACTATGAACGATTATTTTTTCAAAGAAAAAAGTAGATTATAGTGGAATTTTTCAAATTAGGCACTCTCATGCGCAGAACGAGCGCAGTTCGTGTATTTCCGCTCCTAAAAAAATGAGAAAGTGTAACCTGACTACGTTGGGCGCACATTTATTTGAATGAAAGGAACTCGCGCGCACATGCCAGGTGGTGCATCGGACGAGGACGCTTCGGGATTTCAATAGTGTTATCTCTGCGAGAGCCAGCGCCGAATGCTACATTAACGTCCCAACGTTTTCAGGACTGTCTTGCCTACGTTCGGGAAATGCTGATCTACCGCGGAAGTGCCTAATTTGGGTAATACATCAATACTTGTTAACTACACATTTTATAAGAAAATTATATTAAAATTATATAATCACTAAATTATTGTGGATGGTATGAAGAAGTCACATTTTAGAGTTTCTTAATTTTATTTTTGTTAATACTAACATAAAAAACAAAATAAAATCATCATGCCCTCTGTAATTCAATTTTAGACAGAAGTGTAGAGAAATAATAAAAAAATTCAAAATAATAGCAAAAAATTCAGTATTCTTAGTTTACATAGGGTACAGCGCACTCTTAAGTTAGAATTTAGGTGAATCAAATACTGTGAGGACGTTCTTTCCTAGACAACATAATCTAATCTAGTGTTGCCCAAATAAACTACTAATGGTGTTTGATACCTTCTGTTTAGGCGGGATTTACGAATAATGATAAGAGGTGTCCAGGGCTCGGGAAGCAGAATTTGATTGATTTGATATTTAATTTGTCGTTAAATAATGCATATATTGCAGAAAATTGTTTAGCAAAAGCATTTGATTTTTGTTTAAATTAGAGGGTAAAACATTGACAGATGACAAATCAATCAACTCATTGACAGATAATTATACGTGAAAGAAACATGTATTATCTGTTTTTAAATTGGATGGAAAACCATTGACAGATGATCATAAATAAAACAAAAATATTTAATCTGTTTTTAAATTAGAGGGTAAACCAGTGATGGGGAAACTACGGCCCGCGGAAAGGTTTAATCCGGCCCGTTTAAGAGTGCCGTCGTGAGAATGTTTGAACGCGTTCTACTTCGTAATGTGACGACCCGCATAAAAACTACCTACCTACGATTAAGCATTATTCTTTGGCCCGCTACGATTGTCTGGTTATTACAAATGGCCCGTCTTAAAAAAAGTTTCCCCACCACTGGGGTAAACCATTGACCGATGATTATAAATAAAACAAAAATGTTTAATATTGTTGTAAATATGAAATCTGACCTTATACTACTATTGTCAACTAAGCGCTATAAAAAAAATCGTAGTGTTTATTTTGAATGAAATAAAATATATGGCGAAAGCATGTCCACTGAAATGTAAACGTTTCCTGTCCGCGCGTCTGGTATACCATTTATTGAGTGCAAATGAGATCACTCGCGCATTTATTTATTAGTTTGTGCGAGTGCGGTGGTCCAGAATGGGCGGCATTTATTAATGCAAAGAGCTCGATCGTCAAGTAATCTTTAACTGTAAATAAAATAAAAACGTTTGAAAGCGCAACAAACTTCGTCACGAATTTATAATCAGGCACGAACACACATACAAAAAAATAACGAATAAAGAACACGAAGGATTGAATTTCAGTTTTAAACGGTACCAACGACATAAGAACATGTATTTACAATGTGTACTTAAGCACACTTGTAATACATATTTTGACACACACAAGTATAAACAAATACACATAACAAAGGAGAGAATTACCGGTCGCAGTATTTGTGAATTTAATATTTATTCCAACTAGTTCCGGCTTTTTTTTGTGTGGATTCTTAGTAAATATTGTATTGTTAAATGAAACATACTAATATAATTAATGCTTGTTGCGCTACACTCTTGATGGAACCGAATGTACAAATTTGGTGAAGAAAAACACTTGTTTTGTTCCATGATTTTATTTTTAGTTTCCTGACACGTGTTTCGGTCTTTATAGATTGATCTGTAAAGACACGTGTCAGGAAACTGAAAATAAAATCATGAAAAAAAAAAACAAGTGTTTTTCTTTACCAAATTTAAAACATACTAAGTTATTTTTAATTTAAATTATTCTATTTAAATCCAGATTGTATATACCAATAATTGGGAGAATTTCACATACACGCAATTCATTGTAAACCATATTTAGATAAGGTAAGTATATTTATATTTATTATATATATAATATAATAATTATATACCTACACTCCGTTTTTTTATAGGACTAAACTTAGGGTGTATTTATTGTGAACAGTTGCAGTCCGGCTTTATCAGTAGGGTATTTTAAACATCAAATTTTGAGATGTTGGTAAATTATTATCAATGCAACAAATAAATCATAATTTGTCAAATAAATTGTCACGATGCAGAGATTTTCAAAAAAGAGAACGCTACAACTTGCAACTTTACAACACATACAGGGCTTTGTTCTTTTAAGTATACTTTCACATATTTCATATAAACATTTGTAAAATTAATGAACATGTGATCAGAACTAAGTAAATTTTGAACTTCACTTTAAATCAGTCTTTAATACGCGTGGCGCATAAAGTAAAATTTCTAGTTTAGAAAAGCCTGATTTGGCTTGGTCGCTCCGCTGCGCTACGCGACCAAGCCAAATTTTCAGACTTTTCTAAACTCGAAATTTTACTTCATACTTAGTCTAGGAGTGGAAAACACTCGATAGAGTTTTTAGATTGAAAGTTTTTAATAAGATCAAGAATGTCTGAAAACTTCCATTAAAAAATCGTAACATATATACCTAAAAGAAAATTCCTTGTTTTTAGAACTTTTTTAAAATGTCCTGAGCAAGGAATATTACCTGATACTAATATCCTACCTCATCCTCAGAGACACTTTATTAAATTGGTAGTGGATACAAATAATTTGAGGCGGTGATAGGTAAATTTGTAATCGTAATCTTTGTAAGTTAATTGAATTGTCATGTTAATGTCAGATTTCCCTTCACATAACCTACAAATTAAAAGTTAATTTACAACATAACATGTCATTAATCTTGTTCTAACCTAAAACACACAACCTGCATCACACCATTAAATTCTTGAAATGTCAAATTTGATTGGTCAAATTAAAAAAAAAAACAGATTGTATACACATTGTGAATGAGTATGAGTGAAAGGCGAAATCCGCAAGATGCATTAGATATGATATTTTTGACTTACCTGTGGACAGTCTTTGATGTAATGTCCCTTCTGGAAGCACAGGTGACAAAGGTATGTGGGTGGTGGTCTTTTTATGTGCCGCCTTTCCAAAATCGTCAAATCCGCCAATTGTTCGCTCAACTCGCAAATGGAATCGCCGCTATTTCCTGATGAAAACGTGTTGTACAAATTGTATCCGTATTGAGCAGTCGAAAAAGGACTCCATGTCGGTGATAATAGTTTTGGCTGAAAAAATAATGCACTGTATAAGCTTTAGTGTATTACCTCTACTTCGAATGAATCGATTGACTTTGATACAATACTTTTATCTAATAAAATAAACATCATTAAAACATATAATTGAATCTGTCGATGTAGAGGGTGGCCCAAATTGGATGTTACTATAGTGAATCTCGGTTATTAAAAGAGATAGAAAAGAATCGATGGCGCATCCTCGAGCTCTTTTTTCGAAGAAAACTCAATGTCAAACAGAAATAAGCTATCGTCTTTTGTTTTCAAGTTATAGTCAAAAATTCAATATTTTTAATATTTGATTTTTATTAATATCTCAGTCATTTATTATTTTATCAAGATAAGAATTGTATGTTCTGAAGGTACTTTTTCGAAGAGAATCGAATGCAGTTTACAGATTATTTCTATCTTCATTAATAAAAGAGATACACCCCAAAGTTATATTTTTTTAAATAGAAATTGGCTGTGTTATTAATAAATTTGTAATTTTTTTCTCTTTTCATTGATATATAATATGTTGATGTTATATCTGCAATTTATTGAGATATATCATATTTTTATTAAATTTTAAATATTTCTCATTAAACGCAGTGGGCTTGTAAATAAAATGATGCTTGTTACGCATGAAACAAAAAACAATAACGTTGTTAATATATTCGTTGTTTGTTGTATTGTGTTGTGTATTAATAAACTAAATGTTTAAACATGAAGTACGAACATTATGTAAAGTTTGATATGTTAGAATGCTTTATTCAAAGCAACAGTAATTCTAATATTGCATTGGAAACATATTATACTCGATATCCGGAGAGAAGATGAATCTCATCAACCACGGTTTCTTTACTATCCCGAGATCCAGAGAATATAATATATTAGACGCAGAAGAAGCTGGATTTAGAGTTATTGGTGCTGTAATTGAAAATCTAGAAATATCAAGTAGGCAAATAGAAGACGAACAAAGAATTTCAAGAAATCGTGCCTTAAGGATTCTAAAAACAAATAAATTCCACCCTTACACGATTCGAAAAAGACACCATTTGAACCCTGAGGATTTTGAACGAAGATTAGAATTTTGCAACCGGTACAAAGCTAGATGGTTAACAAATCTGAACTTTTACAAGGACACTATTGGGACCGATGAGGGAATATTTAATAGGCACAATGCCCATTATTGGGCCGATTCTAACCCTAATCGGACTGCACAAGATAGATTTTGTTTTAGTGTTTGGTGTGCTCTACTGGGAAACCGAATCTTGTGGTGCAAAATTTACTAGGGAAACTTGAATGGACAGAAATATACAGACATTTTACAACAAAATATTATTGAGAACAATTTGGACAATTTGCCATTAGTTCAAGGGGAACATTTGTATTTCCAACAAGACGGCGCACCTCCTCATAATTGCAGAGAAGTGATAAATGTATTAAATGTTAATTTTGGAGCAAAATGGTTAGGCACAAATGGACCGGTAAAATGGCCTCTTCTTTTTTTAGGGCTATATAAAAGACAGTTTATATAAATTAAATAACAAAAATATCAATATTTTACGACAAAATTTCATTAATATTGTAAATTCTATATGTTATATTCATATTCATAATGCATGTAGAAGTGTCATAAATAGATGTATCTCATGCATTTTGAACAACGGCAATCAATTTGAGCATTTAGTGTAATTTTTATGTCAATCTTTAGTATAATCGTTGTTTTTTTTGTATTGACCAACCAGATTTGGTGATTTTTTTAATAAAGTTGGATAATTGGTTGGATACTCTGGTAGTAATTGTGACTTTTGTCTTCAAAATAAATTTGAGGTTATGTTTACAGATGGTTGCCATGTGCTTAATTACCCTGTTGTAAAGATTAATTTCGCCGCGGAACAGGATTCATTTATTAATCCCATTTTTTGTCAAATAATTAATCAATGCCAACATGGCATTTATATAAATATGTCATTTCATGACAAATAATCAAAGAACCTAAGAAAAATAAATCTGAAATCTGGTTGGCCAATAAACAAAACCTAGGTATAATATCCATTTAATTCATTTAATTTTTTCGAAATAATTGTAATTATTATCACATCCTAATTTAAGCCTACTTAAATTCCATAATATAATATAATATTAACATGCCTACTGCGATTAATAAGAATATTTAAAATTTATTAAAATAGAATATATTTCAATAAATTTCAAATAAAACATCAACATGTTATATATCAATAAAAAGGGGAAAAAATACCATTTTTTTAATAGCACAGCCAACTATGACCTCTATATAAAATCATATAACTTTGGGCTGTATCTCTTTTATTAATGAAGATAGAAATAAATAAACTAATAAATGACTGAGATATTAATAAAAATCGATTATGGAAAATATTGCATTGTTGGCTATAACTTGAAAACAAAAGACGATAGCTAATTTCTGTTTTCGGCATTGAGTTTGTCTAGAAAAAAGAGCTGTGCTATCGATTTTTTTCTATCTCTTCTAATAACCAAGATTCTCTATAGTGACATCCAATTTGGGCCACCCTGTACAGTTGCAAGCGAAAAAAACTAGTACAGCAAAATATTTGGCTATGTGAACTAGATTTACTTTAATTTTTCAAATTGTCAATCAAATTTACAAGTCTGCGGAAAAGTCAAACAAAATTTAATTAACGTCGACATGCCTCAACTAATCGAAGCACAAAAAGCGATAATAACGACCTGTTTAGAGACATTGCTAATGAAGTGCATGTCAACAAAAGCACCGTCTTGATGGCCAAGAAAAAAAAATGTTGTTACAGTCCATGACAAGTTTGTTTTACAATAAAAAAATACGATATTTTAGTAGTGTCAGAAGCTTCTTGCTGTACTAGTTTTTTCTCTCCCAACTATACATGTAGAAAGTAAATCTGAAAAATCTACTGACCGTAGTTTTGAGTAAATCACAAAACACTTGTTTGTTTGTCTGCAGCAAATTCTAAACAATAAATAAACTATACAGTAATGATGGTGAATGCGCCGGGAATTTATTCTTCAACTTCACCTATTAAATAGATTTGGTGTTTGTTATGCGGGTAACATTATAGTTGTAGATAACGATTATATTTTTTTAACGATTAGCTTACAATATTTTACAGAAAAACAAAATAATTCTGTAAATGTTGTCTTATTTTCCGCCATGCGTGGTCAACATTAATCAAGAAAATAGTTTATAATAAAACATCTGATATTTAATTTTGACAGCGAATTATTGTCATCTTTCACGTGAACTGTCATCCATGGACGGGGGTTATTCACTTAATTTACCAATAAATAGGAACATATTTACTGTATCAAAAAAACATAGAATGTGTAGGTGCTGAAATTAGATATCTAAGTACAATTATTCATATCATCTGTATCTATAGACCACCAACAAGCGATGTACAATTATTTTTTAACACACTTAAAAAATACTAGAAATATTAACAAGAAGTAATCTTAATTTTTTTATAGTAAGAGATTTTACCATAAATAGATTAAACCAATCAAATGAATCATTAATTTTTACAAATATAGTGCGGTCATACGGCTTAATCTTAACCATATCGGAATCCACCAGAGTGCATTACACTGGCTCAGTGTCATGTCTTGATAATGTTATTACAAATATCAGAATGTCAGAAGAAGAATGTCAGAAAATGATATTAGAGCTAATGGTATAAAAATATTTACAACGGATCACGATGCACAGTTAATTACCACCAATATTAAATTAAGAAATAATAAGCCGCAAATCAAAAAAGGTAGAATTTTCTCTGATAGAGCACAAACTGAAATCGTGAATGATCTTGAGGGAAAACACTTCGGTTCTGCATTTCATGCTTTATATAAATAAACATTTTACAATTAGAAATATAAAGTATAATAAAAACAAGAGTCAACTAACCACTGCAAAAGATGTTGAAAAGTATAAACGAAATAAAAATGTATATGAGACATTAGCTAATTATTCTCCTGAATATAAACATTAATTAAAGTATGCAAAATTAGAATATTCACATTATTTAAAATCAGAACAAATAAAACAATATGAAATTCAAATTAGAAACGCCTCAAATAAATAAAAATCAGCCTGGAATACAAAATCCAACATAGTGACAAAATAGACTAATTGTCTCAATATATTATCAAGCAATACTAATCCTCAACTTCTGGCAAATAAATTTAATTATTTCTTTAAAGGTATTGCACTTACAAAATAAAAACGTCAATCAATTTACCTGTAGCGTGCCAATAAATAGAAACAATTTTGTTTTTTGAACTATTTCATCAATGGATATTGTAAATGCATTAGGTAAAATGGAAAACAAGAAAAGCTGTGGGTTAGATGAGATTCCTGTATCCCTAATTAAAGAATGTATAACAAAAATGATAGAACCGTTAAAACATATATAGAATAACTCAATTCGGACACGAAGTTTTCCGGATTACCTAAAGTATTCAGTAGTTACACCCATTTATAAAAAAGGAGACCCAGAACTACTAGAAAATGACAGACCCATCAGTGTATTAAACACTTTTTCAATAATATTAGAATCAATAATAGCCACACAAATAATAGAATTTTTATTTCAAATAATCTTTTCAATGTCACCCAAAACGGATTCCTCGAAGGAAAAAGTATCAATACTACAATATATGATTTACTAGATCCAATATATTCAAATATAGGTAAGGGGAGGGAGCCTGTGTAGTCTTCCTGGATTTATTCCGAGCATTTGATACAACTGATTACATCAAATTGCTATTAAAACTAGAAAACTGTGGCATACGTGGTACTGCCAACTATTTTATAAAATCTACGCAATAGAAAACAAATTGTAAAAATTAAAGATAAAGAAACAGAAATAAATATAAAGTCAAGTGCCCTGGATATTACCATGGGAATTCCACAGGGTAGTATTATGGGTCCGTTACTATTTATTATATTCATCAACGATATTAACAATACTACAGATAAATGTAATGTTATTAACTACGCAGACGACACAAACATACTACTCTTAGGAGCTTCCTTCTCAGAAGTAATTGAAAATAGAAACATTGCAATGGAAACCATTATAAGATGGTTTAACAATAATGGTCTACTTCTAAACCGGGACAAAACTAACTGTATCCATGTTAAGTGCAATAGTAGTATGACATCTATAACCACATTTAACTTGCATAACTAAAACTATACCTTTAGTTCCGATGCTAAATTTGTGGGAATTATCATTGATGATAAATTAAATTTTAAAAATCACGTAAATTACCTAGTATCGAAGCTAAATAAAGCATGTTATGGATTGCAAATATTATCGCGAAACACTAATATCTCTATAACAAAAATGTTTTATTACGCTTATTTTTAATCAAATTTAAAATATGGTTTGCTCTTTTGGGGAAACAGTACAGATGCTAAATCCATTTTTATAACTCAGAAACGCGTTGAGAATAGTTTTCAATTTAATAAAACGAGTCCAGCTGTAGAGGTGTTTTTAAAAATAGAAATCTCCTTACTTTCTATGCTATATACGAGGAGCGTTTGAAAAGTCCGTGCAAAAAGAAAAACTACTAACGTGTTTGGGGTAAACCTTTTTTATTTTTCGACATAGTCTCCTTTTAGGCTTATACACTTCGTCCAACGATGTTCTAGTTTGTTGATCCCTTCTGAATAATAGGATTTGTCGATGTCTGCAAAATATCCATTACGTGTCTGCAATCACCTCCTCGTTTGAATAAAATCTTTGTCACGCCAGCCATTTTTTCAAATTGGGGAACAAAGTAGTCCGAGGGAGCCAAGTCTGGAGAATAGGGGGGATGTGAAACGAGTTGGAATCCTATTTCCATTAATTTTACGACCACAACTGCTGAGGTGTGTGTTGGTGCGTTGTCGTGATGGAAAAGAACTTTCTAGTGGGCCAATCGCGGGCGTTTTTCTTGCAGCTCGGTTTTTAAACGGTCCAATAACGATAAATAATATTTACCTGTAATAGTTTTACCTTTTTCCAGATAGTCGATGAGGATTATCCCTTGCGAATCTCAAAAGACAGTCGTCATAACCTTTCCAGCCGAAGGAACGGTCTTCGCCTTTTTTGGTGCAGATTCCCCCTTGGTAACCCATTGTTTAGATTGTTCTTTGGTCTCAGGAGTATAGTAATGTATTGTAACCGGCGTTTTATCGAAAACGTCGTAACTTGATTATTTTATTCACATTCGCGAAAACATCGGACTCCATTTGTTTTGCTCATTTCATTTCATAATCATTTTAATTCCAAATGACTCAAGTTCGTAACCATTCATTCGATGTTCTTTTGTATATATTTTTTTCTTGTAAATATGTAAATTAGTCCAGCATTGAATTCCCCCGAACGTGACCAACAATGACGACTTGCAAACCACCCCATCATTAACCGCGCGACCAGCACCGGCCGATGTTTACAACCCCGAGGAAGATCATAAAATTCCGCACCTCCGAGGACCAGCGCCATAAAACCCACGGCGCGCTGTAGATGTTTACGACCATGAAAACAAAGCCTTTGGGAATTTCTCAAAATTTCGGGAAAACAGCGAGAACAAAGGTTTATGGTCGTAACATCTGCAGCACAAACTTCGACACGCCGGAGCAGTCGGAAACCAGAGGCCCAAAACTTTTTGGCCTCAGCTAAATATGAAAACTCCACCCTCTGCTTCTTCCACCACGTTCTCGACCAATCACCGTCACCCCCAAGATACATGGCGGGGGTGAAGACAGCGGTGGTTGGGAAGATAAGAGACAGCGGAAGACAGAGGAAAGGCAGTACAGTTCGGAGCTATCATCATTGGAGTTATCATCATCAGAGTTATCATCAACAAAGTTTCACCAAGTTTCTATGAAATCATTAAGTGTCGCGAATTAGTCGGTTCGTAAGTCGTTGCGTTCGTTCATTATTGTTATTCTATTTTCTTTTGTTTGTGTCATTTATTTCATTCATTATCATTCTTGTGTTATTTTGCTTTGTGTGTCGTGAATAAATATTTTATCCTTGTTTTTGGAAGTCAGAGGTTAATTTACAAATCATTTTAAATTAAACATAATAAAAGTGAGTGTCTTTTGAAGTAGGATTTCGGTAAGTTTCTTTTGTTATTATTGTGTGTGTGTGTTAAAGTACTAAGCTAATCGGAGTTGTTACGGAGGGACGTTGTTTTTTATGGAAAACTCATGCTCTCTCAAATTATCTATTAAATTTAGCATAAACAGCAAGCGACGTCCTGCGCCCCGATAACAGTATCCATGTTTAATCCACAGTGACGAAACGACGCTTAAAGTCCTCCGGATTCTTCTGGAACAGCTGCAAACCATCCTTGCAACACTTCACACGATTCCGTTTTTGGTCAAGCGTGAGCAATCGCGGCACCCATCTTGTGGATAGCTTTCTCATGTCCAAATGTTTATGCAAAATATTATGTACCCGTTCAGTCGAGATACCCACAGCACTAGTAATCTTATGCACCTTAACTCTTCTGTCATCTATCATGGATTTGATCAATGAATTCTGGAGTCGTAACCTCCACAGGCCGTCCAGAACGTTCAGCGTCACTTGTGCCCATATGGCCAGTCCGAAAATGTTGAAACCACTTATAAACTGTTCTAATCGAAGGTGCAGAGTCACCATAATGTTTATATCAAGCTTCTCTTTCGTCTCCTGAGGCGTTTTGCCTTTCATAAAGTAATGTTTAATCACCACACGAAATTATTTTTCGTCCATTTCTTAAAAATCACTCGACTTCCTTAATTTACACGAATGCCAAACACAAAGAATAGACCAAGAGATGCTACTAACTAAACATGACCTCGATACGTGCCGGTGGTGCCACATCTCGGACTTTGCACGGACTTTCCAAACCACCCTCGTATATTTTTGAATGCACGAAATTTCTATGGAAAAACCGACTGTTATTTTATAAATCCCGTTTAGAGAGCATATATAATACAAGACATGGTATTGCGTACAACTTCCCAAAGCACAGATTGAGCTTTTTTGAGAGCGGACTGCACTATACGTGTATAAAGATTTATAATCATCTTCCTCCCAGTGTTAAAACTGCGGAAAATTACCCTAGCATGAAAAACAAAACACTATGCGACTTTTTGCTGTTGCTAGAACCATACCGTATAGAAGAATACTTCAGTCATACTAGAATGTAATTGCCTATTTTTTGTATATTTTGTTTTTTGACTTGTTTCATGTCTTACAATGTATGTAACTTAATGTACACTTCTGTGCAATAAAATGAAGCACAAGTCTTATAACTATTTTTCACAATATTCTAGTTATATAATTAGGGTCTGTGTTAATTGCCTAGCACTTATTTCAATAAATGATAAAACACCATAACTCGAAAATAACACCTTTATTAAAAAAAAAAACTATGACCTTTTGAAAAAACGCTCGTAATAAGTACAACAAAGCCGAAATAGAAAAACCATTTTCTATTTTAGTTATAATTCGAATTTTTGAACTGTTGTTTAAATGACGCAGAAATTAAGGAAATTGATATATTTACATATTTTCGTAACTAGGAAACTCATCATGTCCGTTTTAAACTATAACATATTTTATGTGCTTAATTTTATCTTTGCAATAAAATTAAGCACATAAAATATGTTATAGTTTAAAATAGTGTACAATGTGTAATGCAATAAATAAAATTATATTATTATTATTATTATTATGGTTAATACCTCAAATTAACGGGATTAGGTTGATTCTATCTACTGTTGCGAATTTTTAAGGTACAATTTTGGGGTAAGTAAAATAAAGCACAAACGGTAGACGGAATTGCTGTGACAAACTTTAGACTTCATAGCCACGCCGCTGTTAGTCCTCCATATAGGGTCTAAATTACTAACAACCAATCAAAAAGAATACCAAAGTTGTCGCCACTGTGTTTAATCAAGGCACCGTAGAAGGGAAAAATAAAATAATACATTAGGTTGCATACGTTTGGTATAACCTACATTTACCATTCATTTGTACTTTTATTTATTAGTCATTTAACGATTCAAGTCAAAAAATATGCTCATTTATTTATTTCATTATATAAATAATCCACGGACGAATTCAGTAACAGAATGATTTACAAGATATGATAAATACAAAATAAAGATTAACATTTAAAAAAATGAAATAAATACAATATGAGCTTTATTTATAAATAATTGTTATAAAAATTACCTGATATTGTTCGTTTCCTTGTTCGACTGTCAAATAGGGAAACCAATTTTGCGGCGGATAAGACGACTGGTAGAGCGAACTGCTGTTGAAATCCTGCTGTCTTTTAATCGGGAGGCTGTTGGATAAATTAGTCGGAGTGGAGATCATTGTTGCCGTCGGTGCCATATCTAACAAACATAAATTAATGAGAGGATGTTAATTCGCCAGACTGCCTGCTTTGTTACTGTTCTACTAACTACTCGCGAGTACACATACACATTCACACATCTGGATGTGAGAGAGCGAATTTTCATCGCTCAGCAAATTGACAGATTACTGTGCACACACACATAAAAGAACGAAATATCATGTAAAACGTTTTAGTAAGCACTAATTAATCAATTGTGTTTGGGTGTTTTATAGAATTCTTCAATCTGAATATGTAATTAGTAATTACAATCTACAGGATATGCATTATTTCGGAAATAACAAATAAATAGTTTTTAAACAAATGAGTAAACATTAGTGGATAGTTTTATAATGCATTTCTCTAATAATTGTAAGTTACTTTAAGCACAATAGGCCTGTTCATCAAAATGTTCAACATTTAACATGTTTGGATTTGTTTGTGATGTATGTTGGTATCTAATGAACGATACTCTGGTCAGTCTATTTTGTACGATTGCAAAAAATCCCAAACACGTTCACAATAAACAATCCGGTCATCGGAGAATTCCCCAACAGTTGGCAGTAAACTCAAAACTGTTGTCTCTAATGAACGGGCCCAATGTATTAATATGATTTTAATCAGCAGACGTATCGTCAGCAATACAACTGTTTGCACTAACTGCAAATGAGCAATTGTTTGATAAATAAATTCAATTTTACTTGATGTGCCAGACTTATCAAGCACTGAAATATAGTGATTATTAATTTATAAGGAACTCTTATCAGATTTCGTCGCAGGTTATTTCATAACAATCTTAAAAATGTACAAGTGCAATAAATTTTACAATAGTCAGTAGGTTTGAAAGGATAAGAATTTGAAAATTTGGTTCGGTCGCTCTGCTTTTTGAAAAGAGTTCAATTCGAAGCTTTAAACGAGTGTTTTCCACTTCCAGACTAAGCAGTAAGTAAAATTTCGAGTTAAGAAAAGCCCCGTGAAAATTTGTCGAAGGTCAGGCAGGTCGCAACATTCGTTGTTTATTTAATAGAGTTCAATATGAAGCTTTAAATGAGTGTTTCCACTCCCAGACTAAGCATGAAGTAAAATTTCGAGTTTAGAAAAGCCCCGTGAAAAATTGTCGAGGGTCGCGCTGCGACCCGAGACAAATTTTCGGGCTTTTCTAAACTCGAAATTTTACTTCATGCGCCACCCGTATAAAACACAAAAATATTGTGAAATTTATGTAGATTTGAACCTCACTTGAAATCAGTGTTTCTCAGCGTGGCGCATGAAATAAAATTTCGAGTTTAGAAAAGCCCAGAAATTTTGTCTCGGGTCGCTGCGCGACCCTCGACAAATTTTCACGGGGCTTTTCTAAACTCGAAATTTTACTTCATGCTTAGTCTGGGAGTGGAAACACTCATTTAAAGCTTCATATTGAACTCTTTACAAAAAACAACGAATGCTGCGACAGTTACAGCGTATGTTTACTTAAAAAAATATTATATTTCAACATTCGTTCCATTTGAGTATTTTGTAAATGTTCATGAAATTCATCACTTTGCAATATTAATTAAAAATCCCTGTATGATTCTAAATTGTAATTTTAAATTGTCAATCAAGGGGCCAAAAAATGCAATTAGTTTTCGAAAGATCGATTTTTTCTGAGAATTTCTCGACCAATACAAAAATATTGGGTACTTATTGTTGATTTATTGGTGTCATTTCATCCTCAATAAAAACAGCCATGTTTAAACCCTCATTCAATTTTTATGACACCCCAATTTTACACGTTCGAGTCTGTCCTTTTTTTTTAAAAAAAGGTCCCGATGATTCAAAACATTCGCTTAGAAAATGTTGTTTAAAAATAGTTATCGATAATGAAAAATATTATAATCCATAATGTAAAGATAAAAATTAATTTAGTTTATCAGCTAAATTATTAATAATTGTTAATAAAAGTCCAAACATTTACTTATTTTTGGAATGTTTTTATTAAACTTGCCCATTTTCATGGCTCAGTCAACTTAGCCCCCCGAATTTAGCATTTAAAAAAAAAACTATTGCGCTAGATGGGCCTTAGCTAGCGCCACAAAATTAGAGCTAGCGCCATTTAGACAAGAAAGTTACGGGGGTTTGAACTCTCAGGGGGCTAGGTTGATGCTAGCTCCCCGAGTTTTAATTTTCAAGTTTTTTTACACTATTCGGATTCCTCAGAGCTAGCGCTACTAATTTAAAAACTAGCGCCACCCCGACAACCCAAAAAAATGATAAAACATTTTTAACCCTAGCCCCCCGAAATGAGATTTTGTAAATCAAATTGGGTAGAAAATTTATCTTAGAGCTAGCGCCAGCATAATATAAAAAAATATTCTTTCAAAAATATCAAGTAAAAAATATTTACATCCAAATTTTGATGCGAGAGCTTTCAGATCCTGTATGCGTGTTACCATTTACTTGCTGAATTTCAATACAAAATTATGTTTGGCATATAAAATACCGCTTCCAAAAAATATTTCGGCGTTGTAATTACTTTATTTATGTTCATAGACACATGATGCCTAGAAGACAGTAGCGTAACTGACAATTGAGGGGTCCAATGCAATAATCAGCCAAGTCCATTTTTATGAGAAAACGGTTTAAGTATTCAATATTCTTATAAAGTTTTAAATTCTGTGTTATAGCATACAACAATCTGGTTTAAATTTGCAGTGCATTTATTGGTGTATTGTTAGTTGCATGTATAATAATCATTATGTTATTTTTGTCCTGTATGTAAACAGTTTTTTGTCTCTCCTCAACATTTTATAAAACTGGACTTGGCTGGTTATTGCATTGGACCCTTCAATTGTGTTTTTACTCCTTGCTAATTTAAATCGTTATAACTCAGGAACTAACTGTACGATTTAAAAAATTCTTTCGGCATTGTAATTACTATACTAATGTTTATAACAATGGCAACGAGATAGCTTGCGCTAGTAAGACAGTGGCGTAACTGACGATTGTTTTTTCACCCCTTGATAATTGAAATCGTTATAACTCGGAAACTAACCGTACGATTGCAAAAAAATCGGCATTGTAATTACTATATTCTTGTTTATAAACAGTAGCAACACGATAGCTTGTGCTATTAAGACATTAGCGTAAGTGACGATTGTTTTTTTACCTTACTCAAAAACTAACCGTACGATTTCAAAAATTCGTTCGGCATTGTAATTACTATACTGATGTTTAAAAACACTGACAACGAGATAGCTAGCGCTAGCAAGGCAGTGGCGTACCGGACGGTTGTTTTTTTTACTACTTGATAACGTAAATCGTTATAACTCGGCAACTAACCGTGCGATTTCAAAATTTCTTTAGGCGTTAGAACACCTAAAGTAATGTTCATAAACACTACTAACGAGATAGCTAGCGCTGGCAAGACAGTGGCGTGCCTGACGATTTTTTTTATTCCTTGATAATTTAAATCGGTATGACTCGGGAACTAACCGTCCAATTTCAATATTTTTTTCGGCGTTAGAATATCTAAAGTAATGTCCATTGCCACTGGCAACGAGATAGCTAGCACTCGAAGGACAGTGGCGTACCTGACAATTGTTTTCAAGCTTTTCTAAACTCAAAATTATACTTCATGCTTAATCTAGGAGTGGAAAACACTCGTTGGAAGTTTCAAACTGAACGCTTTTCAAAAACAACGAATGCCTGAAAATTTACCAAGTACACATCGGGCTATGTATGTACCAACACTTGTATGTAAAACTCACTATATGTTATCTAACCAACCTAATCGTAACATGGGTATCTTTTCGATACTACAAAATTGTGATTCAGCTCCTTAAGTTGCTATTCCTTATTTTCATTCTATCACAATCTATCTCAATATCCTAATTCTACAATATACAGGGAGTTTTTCTTCAAAGTATACAAATTCCAGATTCAGCCTATTTTCTTTAAATCTTTAGATATTCGTTGTGTTTTTACAGGAATTCAATCCGAAGCTTTAAAACGAGTGTTTTCCACTCCCAGACTAAGCATGAAGTAACATTTCGAGTTTAGAAAAGCCCCGTGAAAACTTGTCCAGGGTGGCACAGCGACCCGAGACAAATTTTCTGCGCTTTTCTAAACTAAAAATTTTACTTCATGCGCCACGCGAGTAAAACACTAAAGTTTTGTGAACCTTACTTGAAATCCGCGTTTTATACGCGTGGCGCATGAAGTAAAATTTCGAGTTTAGAAAAGCCCAGAAAATTTGTCTCGGGTCGCTGCGCGACCCGAGACAAATTTTCACGGGGCTTTTCTAAACTCGAAATTTTACTTCATGCTTAGTCTGGGAGTGGAAAATACTCGTTTAAAGCTTTGGATTGAACTCTTTTTAAAAAACAACGAATATCTAAAGGTTTAAAGAAAATAAGCTGAATTTGGAAAACGTATGCTTTAAAGAAAAACACCCTGTATGGTATTATGTTGTATGCAACTTAAATATTATTAAGTAATTACTCATATTAAGTTTAAGATGCATTTCTTGCGACTGAGGAAGGAGCAACTCTCTAAACAAACCTTAGTATCTAATCCATGTTACATATCAAATATTTAGCTTATATGTTTTGATAGTAGTTGCTTACATTATATGCCTCAGTCAGGTTAGTCCTCCTAAGTTCGACTTTTTGAATAAAACTTGTCAGTTACGCTACTGTCTTCTAGGCATTATCTTTCTAATAGCCAGTGTCTATGAACATAAATAAAGTAATTACAATGCCAAAATATTTCTTGGAAGCGGTATTTTATATGCCAATCATGATTTTGTATTGAAATTCAGTAAGAAAATGGTAATACGCATACAGAAGGATCTGAAAGCTCTCGCATCGAAATTTGGATGTGAATATTTTGTTACCTGATATTTTTGAGATCATATTTTCTTTCATATTCTGCTGGCGCTACCTCTAAGCTATCTTTTCCACCCAATTCGATCAAAAAAGTCTCATTTCGGGGGGCTACGGTTAAAAATGTTTTATCATTTTTTGGGGTTGTGGAGATGGCGCTAGCTTCTAAATTGGTAGCGCTAGCTTTAAGGAATTCGAATAGAGTAAAAAAACTTGAAAAATCCAAACTCAGAGGGCTAGCATCAACCTAGCCCCCTCCTGAAAATTCAGACCCCCGTAACTTTCTTGTCTAAATGGCGCTAGCTCTAACTTTTGTGGCGCTAGCTAAGACCTATCTGGCGCAATAGCTTTTTCAAAAAAGTCGAACTTCGGGGGGTTAAGTTGACTGAGCTAATTTTCATTAGCTTCTTGAAAAGTTTATTTTTTTTAACTAGTTTTCACATTTTTTTATAAAGTGTGTTTGTTACTTTGCATATATTTCTA
Organism: Philonthus cognatus; assembly: GCA_932526585.2. Classification (NCBI taxonomy): domain Eukaryota; kingdom Metazoa; phylum Arthropoda; class Insecta; order Coleoptera; family Staphylinidae; genus Philonthus; species Philonthus cognatus. Next base: position 20,048,594 of record OW052249.1, on the reverse strand, counting down.
TTATGACATTTGTCATTAGGGATCATGTTACAACTTAAAAAATAGTTGTCAAAAATAAATCGTCAGTGATTTATAACTGGTCTGCAAAAAAAAATTTTTTTTCGAGCCCTGACACCATTCCTGCTGATTCTTATGTAAAATGACCTCCTGAATCCGAATATGACCTCCGTTTTCCCCCATCACCCACCGTTTTCGGGGGAGGCCCCCCCCACCTATTTTTAACACTTTTCGATAATTTGGAGGGATGAAATGGATTGTTTTAGCCTTTACATTTCTTCTGAGGGGCTAGAGAGGTGAAAAGTTCCAGAACATGAACATTTGTAGCAAGGAGGTAGATTTGGGGGGGGATTTGCCCCCTTAAATTGTAAAAAAATCATTAAAAATGATCAATTTATTCCGTTCTTTTCGCAGTTTTTTCACTTATTTTCTACATATTCCAGCTTCCATTTCCCCTCATCCTCCCCCAAACACCCCCAAATAATAAAAATTTATTGCAACAATATATAGCAACAATAATTAAAATATATAGCAACAATAATAAAAATATATAGCAACAGTTCGGAAGATTCACTGTACCACGCTGGCGCTCTCAATACTCCCCCCGTTTCCCCCATCCGTTGGAGGGGTGAAAAGGATTATTTTAGCTGTAAAGAATAATAAATAAAAAGTAAAATAATAAATGTAAAACAATAAATGTAAAGAATAATAAATAACTAAGATATGTACATTCATTTGGTGCTTGCTTTCCTTTTGTACCCTGAGCTAGAAGTTTCTCGTATCAAAAACCAGCAGTACTCTGCTAACATGCTCGCATTCCACTTATAACGTTCGTATTTGCCGCTGTTCAAAGATTGAAATAAAAATTAAATTCAAATTTAATGTTTTAATATAGACAACCTAAATTGCTGGCCTGTTCATTAATTAAACGATTTTTATTCATATTTGCCGCTGTTCAAAGATTGAAATAAAAATTAAATTCAAATTTAATGTTTTAATATAGACAACCTAAATTGCTGGCCTGTTCATTAATTAAACGATTTTTATTCATTTAATTAATTTAAATTGTTGGTCCGCTTATCTTATTATCTTTTCATCTAAATTACATCTTGTTTTGTATATTTAATTTAGCGTATTAATTATGCTGTTCGTTGATTTCTAATTTCGTTAATTTACACTTGTGGAAATTATTCGGTTAAAAATTGCCGCCGTAATTCTATTGGTCGGATTAGCGCTGGAACGGATTAAAGAGGGATTAATTCATTATTCGCTGAGCGACAGGTGCGCGTGAACAAGCCGTTCGTTGTCTGTATGACGGAATAAAAAGTGAAAAGATGAATTTTCGAAAAATCCGAGTGCATCAGCGTTATCGCCGATCGATGCGTATTTAAGCCAAGCGCTTATCATTAAGGCCGCCCAAGATCTATAGGTAATTACTCATATTTTCTTTGAAATCCAATTTACTAATTTATTCGCGGTGCAGGCCTTACTTATTTTGTAGTATTGGTTTCCGTCTTATCAATTTCTGCTGGGATGTTTTCCTGATTCATTCATTCATTCTGAGGGGTTGATCCTGTGATGCGGTAGAAGTGGAGAAATTGGATGGCGAGTGGTTTTTGCGGATTTCTTCTGGGCGTCCATTTTGTGAATTTGGAGATTTGCTGTGTGCTGTCTTCGGAATTGCAGGTTCTGTGTGAATCGGGACGAGGATGGAATGAAGAGATGCTGTGTGCTGAATTTGGAGATTTGCTGTGTGCTGTCTTCAGAATTGCAGATTCTGTGTGAATCGAGATTAGGATGGAACCGTAGCAGGATAAGTCATTCATAAATTTATATATATATTTTTTAATGCCGTGATAAGTGAAACCGATCAAGTTAAATTTATTTGTTATAAGAAGTTAATCCACGTCATGATTTAAAATAAGAATACGTTTCATACATAATTTTTCTATGTGAGGATTATCGTGTGATTTCAGTTAATTTACTTTCTAAAGTAACTGCAAGTAAATTAACTTATGTGAAAACATGTTTATCATTATGTTGAGGAGTGTAGAGTTTAGTAGTGAAATCATTTAAAGACATTTTGCGTTTTTTTATCGTAACTAATTAATTAATTAAAAACTTAAGTTATAGTTACATTTTATTATTTAGTCATTAAAGTAATTGTGATTAAATAATTCTAATAAATTTATTATTTAAATTTAATTCTTTTTGAGTTGAATCGTTTAGAGACATTTTGCGTTTTTTTACTATCGTAATTAATTAATTAATTAAAACTTAAGTTATAGTTACATTTTATTATTTAGTCATTAAAGTAATTGTGATTAGATAATTCTAATAAATTTATTATTTAAATTTAATTCTTTTTGAGTTGGACACTGTAATTTGGTTTGTGCGATTTTATTTTGTTTACTAAGTGAACGTTTTGATTAATTTTAAATAGTATGAAATTCTCAAAATTCGCACTTAGACCAATTATGGTGTATAGAGAGAATAAAACTCTTATTGTGTGCCAAAGTGTAAAGATTAAGGTGACGTCATTTTTTTCTGGGGATACACATTATGTATTAGGTAAAGTTATTTAAACATGTGCGAAGAACACGAATTTTGAATTTAACTATAAGTGTTTTTTCTTTTTGTTGTTCATTCTTAAATATTCATTTTGCCAATGGCATATCCTTTTATTAAATGTTATTGAATACGTCTTTAGTTAATAAAGCAATTAGTAGATTTTTGTAAACAATCCAACTTTATTTAACTTCCCATTTTTCTTGATTTAGGTGGGAGGAACAAGATCTGTAAGTTACAAATTTCAAATCAAGTGGCGCTCAACATTCTTTTGTTTTTTTAATTTTTTTATTTTTTTGTTTTTTTTGATCCACGACCTGCCTTCAGACTCACAGCTGCCGTAAGAAGGTTATAAAAAATTGGCGCCCAACGTGGGGCTCGACTTTAAAGAAACTGATGAGGTTTGATTTAAAAAAAATAGTTTGTCATTTTTTTACTTTAAAGATTAGTTTACGTGAACACTAAATTATTTTTAAGGAAGGATTGTTTACAAAACTCAGACTGCTTTGTGAAAGTGAAAGTTAAATATTTTTTTTGAGAAAGTTTAAGAGAAAATTAAGTAGATACACTCAATAGAAGCAAAATAAAATAACGAGTAGTTATAACACCTGATTAAGTGTTGATATTAGGTGGATTGACTTTAGAATAATACCTTGGCATTAAGCTATTGCTTTTTAAACGATAAGTTACGGTGTAATTGCGTTTGACAGAATATATATTCACGACAGATTCTTACATTTTTCTATTTTTTTACAAAATTTTATTAAGAATGATGGATTCTAATTCGTTGTTAAAACATGAGTTGGTGTATGAATTGAGTATTAGAGGTTTTCACGATAAAAGTGCTAAGGTGGAAGATCTCCGCTTAGTATTGCGAAAGTTTTTGGGTGAAAAGGTTATACCTGTTACTGAAGGGAATGAATTTGTAGCAGGGGAGGATGATAAAGAAATTTCAGATTCGTTAGGCTCAATTCAGCAGATTATAGAATCTTATCCTGGGAAAGACGCGAAAGCAACAGAAAGACGTGTTAAATCCCGATTAGCGCATTTAAATAATAGAGTTAAGAGATTACTTGAGGTAGATGAGAAGGTAAAGTCTTTTAAAATTGAGTCTTTAAATAAATGTATTCTTTTTGATGCTCAATTGGTTGATAAAATATCTAAAATGTCCAAAGCAATGGCATCTACGTTCATCGAGGGTAGAAATTCCGAACAACAGGGTGAGGATTTTGACTTCAGCGAGGGTGAAGAAGAACCAGTGGTTAGTTTTTCAGAATCTAGTCCTAAATCTAGAGCGGGACCTAGTGGAAGGCTTAGCGGTTATGTTCCTGTTTACAAGTGGGGTCTCACATTTAATGGAGAACAACCTCTTCTAGAATTCTTGGAACGAGTGGAGGAGCTGAGGGTTGCTAGAGGCGTGTCCAAGGAAGAACTGTATCGTTCGGCCGTGGATTTATTTGCAGGAGATGTACTACAATGGTTCCGTCCGAAACGACTTCTTATTACAGATTGGAATTCTCTAGTGAAGGCGTTGAAGGCTGACTTTCTACCTCAGAATATTGACGACAGTCTGCTAGAAGAAATTATGAATAGGAGACAGGGGCGTAACGAAAAGGTGGCCATCTACATCGCAGCGATGCAGCACAAATTTTCACTATTGTCGAAACCACCAGATGAGGCTTCTCAAATTTGGAGAATTCGTCAGAATTTACTACAATCTTACAGGGCAAGGTTAAGTCTCCAAGATATAACCAGCATCAAACAACTAGCAGATCTGTGTCGAAGACTCGAAGCTGACGATCCCTTCTTAAGCAGTAGAATTGGCAGTCCAAGGAATTATCCAGGACAGGCGAACGTGTCATCGATTCGAGAGGTATCTCCCGATGTAATTTGTTACAAATGCCGAAAGAGAGGACATATTGCGAGGTTTTGCAGAGAGGTGTCAAAGGGTGAAGCTGCTCCAAAAAACTAAGTCGTGGGCTGCATAAGGGTCGCCTCAGTCCAGTTAGAATTCAGACTCACAGCTGCCGTAAGCAGGTTATAAAAATTGGCGCCCAACGTGGGGCCAATTTTTACAGCATGTGTTACAAGTGTAAATTAACGAAATTAGAAATCAACGAACAGCATAATTAATACGCTAAATTAAATATACAAAACAAGATGTAATTTAGATGAAAAGATAATAAGATAAGCGGACCAACAATTTAAATTAATTAAATGAATAAAAATCGTTTAATTAATGAACAGGCCAGCAATTTAGGTTGTCTATATTAAAACATTAAATTTGAATTTAATTTTTATTTCAATCTTTGAACAGCGGCAAATACGAACGTTATACACTTCCCCGAAAATCTCCTCTCGAACTTAGAGATGTCTTGATGAAACCGTTCCCCGTGTTCATCCGAAACTGCTCCTAAATTTTCAGGGAGGAAGTCCAGGTGTGAGTGAAGGAAATGCACTTTAAGAGACATGTTTCACCCCATGGCCTTGTATGCTGACAGCAATTCCTCGACATGAGCGACATAATCATCACATTTGTTGTTACCCAAAAAGTTCTCACACACGTTTTGGAATGCAATCCAAGCTCGTTTTTCTTTTCGATTCAGGTGTTCAATAAACGTCGAATCTTGGAAAAGTTGTCTAATCTGGGGGCCCACGAAAACTCCTTGATTTTAGCCTCACTAAGACGAGGGAATTTAGTTTTCAAAAATTGAAATGCATCACCGGTGTTGTCCATTGCTTTCACAAACTGTTTGATCAATCCGAGTTTGATGAGCAAAGGCGGCAAGTAAATATTTTCCTTCGGGACCAGAGGATCGTGAGCGACGTTTTTCTGACCGGGAGTAAAACTTTCTCGCAGAGGCCAGTTCCGTACGATGTAATGTTTGTCTCGGGCTCGGCTGTCCCATTCACATAGGAAGCAGCAGTATTTTGTGAAGCCCGATTGCAGGCCCATGAGTAGAGCAACAACTTTTAAGTCAGCGCACAGTTTCCAATTATAATCATGGTATTTGATTTTATCAAGGATCCGGCAGATGTTTTCGTACGTCTCCTTCATATCCACAGAGTATGCAATCGGGAGTGATGGTAACTCATTCCCATTGGCCAATAGGACAACTTTCAAGCTTGTCTTTGATGAGTCTATAAACAGTCTCCATTTGTCTGGGTCACATGGCATCTTCAGTTCTATCATCAATGCATTTGAATTAGGACAGAACACTAAGCCTTCATCTGCCGAAAAAAATAATTTCAGGGTTGACTGCCTAGTCCTGTAAGAAGAGATTTTTACACCCTTTTTAAGAGATTCTACTGCTGAAGTCGAGATCCAAGAAGTTGAGATTTACTCTTAGGTAATTCCAAATCCCTGACGAGATCATTCAATTCCGACTGAGTAACGAGGTGAGGTTTTCGATGAGCTGAATCAGCAGAACACTTCATCATCGGTGAACGTATCATAAGATGGGCTGTGGCTCAACGTCTTTCAAATCCGATTCTGGCTCTAGAGTATAGGTTTTTGGGGGCACTGGGATTGGCAAAGATTCTTTGTGAGGAACTGGTCTTAGAGCTGAAGGGATATTAGGATACTGAATTGTATGCTTACTTTTGCTAGATAACCCGACGGTGGAAGTCATACAGAAGTAACAATCTGTGAGATGATAGCGAGGTTCGCGCCAAACCATGGGCACAGCAAATGGCATTGATTTACGGGTACCTTTGAGCCATTTGGTCAAGCTACTGTAACAAGTAGTGCAGCAAACTGTTGGAGCCCAATTCTTGTCCTGATCGCCAACTTGGCAATCAAAGGAAAATTTATAAGCAGTTTTAAGAAGCGGAGAAAGGGGTTTTCGTTGCGCTTTTAAAGTCAATTCCCCGCAAACATAGCAGAAGCTATCGGGATGATTTTTGCACTCGCGTGGCATAATTAAACAGTAAATAAATGCTCGATATTAATCACAACTCACACTCACGTACTGTAATTCACTTGGAAAAAGCCGGAATTAAAAAATGTCTACCGTTATACACAATTTAAACAACTTGGAAACACAGAATCCCCGCCTAGAGCACCGATAAGTTGACTCTACGATCGCTAGAGATGTACTGAGGGAAGATAAGGATTACAGTGCAGGTCTATAGTGACAAGAGCAATGCAAGTTTAAACCTGTCAAAGCATGAACATTCCTGGGAAAACCTGTGCGCGCGAGGTATTGAGAGCGCCAGCGTGGTACAGTGAATCTTCCGAACTGTTGCTATATATTTTTATAATTGTTGCTATATATTTTTAATATTGTTGCTATATATTTTTGTTGTTTGGGGGAGGATGAGGGGGGATGGAAGCTGGAATATGTAGAAAATAAGTGAAAAAACTGCGAAAAAAACAGAAAAATCGATAATTTTTAAGGATTTTTTTACAATTTAAGGGGGCAAATCCCCCCCAAATCTACCTCCTTGCTACAAATGTTTATGTTTTGGAACTTTTCACCTCTCTAGCCCCTCAGAAGAAACGTAAAGGCTAAAATAATCCTTTTCATCCCACCAAATTATCGAAAAGTGATAAAAATAGGTGGGGGGGGCCTCCCCCGAAAACGGTGGGTGATGGGGGAAAACAGGGGTCATATTCGGATTCAGGTCATTTTACATAAGAATCAGCAGGAATGGTGTCAGGGCCGATTTTCATGCCGACCAGTGTAATCTAACAAAGTTTGACAATCTTCATAATCCACCGGTATTTCAAAAATTATGCAGCGTAACATGTTGGGGTAAACAATTTCAGAGTGAAAGTGGCTAAAAGAAATCACTGGAAATTATTATTAATTCCCTAACTCTGCCGCTGGAGGGCGTAACATCTATCGCAAAATACAAAATCAGATTTTTATGAAAAAAACTGCTAAACTGAGCTAGGTTAAAAATATACAAATCGGAATATAAGCCAAATTTAGCTCAATTTTGACAACTCACTTGTTTCTTTATCTAGCACATATGAAGTAGGGTAGAGCGGGAAAGTGTGATCATTAAATTGCATGTAACTTTGGTTCGGATTAACTGAAATTAATCAAGTAAGTCTCATTTGATAGGTAAATAAAAGTACTTTAAATCATTGTTTACTTTCGTTTAGTTTAGTTCTTATAAAAAGCGCCAGAGGGAGTTTTTTTTTAGAACAACAGCCATATTGTCTAGATTTTCTAAATAATTTTAAATTATAAGCTATAGTTCTCCTACGCTAGTTTATTACAGGAAGAAATACTGAGAAAAGTCGTGAAAAGCGGCGACGCCTGAAAATTTGGTTTGGCCAAACCAAATTTTCAGGCTTTCTAAACTCGAAATTTTACTTCCTACTTAATTAAGGAGTGGAAAACACTCGTTTAAAGCTTTAATTTTAACTCTTTTATAAAATTGACGAATGCTTAAGAATTTACAGCGAATTATGTGTATTTAAAATAAATCCCAAGATGTAATACGATAAGTCATTCATCGAAATCATAAAAAGAATCATAGCCATTAATAGGTTAACTATTCAACAAATCAATAATATTGAAAAACAAGTTAAATATCTTTTAACTAAGTAAACATTTATTAAAGTAAATTTAAGTATGTATTTGGCAGAGCTGGGCAGGATTCGAATCATTCAGGATTCGATTCCCGGATTCGAATCCTTTTAAATGATTCAAAAGAGGTATTCGAATACTTTAGTGAAAACGGATTCGTGATCCGGATTCGTTACATTTTTTTAAAAGGATTCGTATTCGAATCCAAACGTAGATGATTCGAATCCTTATAAAAGGATTCGAATTCTTATAAAAGGATTCGAATCCTTATAAAATGAATCGAATCCTTATAAAATTCGAATCCTGATACATGGATTCAAATCATCCTAAATAATTAGAATCATCTCTATTAAAGCTGGAATTCGAATTCGATTAATTCAAATAGTTAAATATTCTAATATGAATATTTAAATCACTAAATTATTCATATTTGAATATAAATATTAAAATTTTCGAATAATTCAAATATTTGTGAATGCATATTTGGTTACTTAACCATGAAAAATATTCAACGTTAATAGTATATTTCTAACTTCACTTGAAATCAGTGTTTTATACGCGTGGCGCATGAAGTAAAATTTCGAGTTTAGAAAAGCCCCGTGAAAATTTGTCAAGGGTCGCGCAGCGACCCTCGACAAATTTTCTACGCGGGGCTTTTCTAAACTCGAAATTTTACTTCATGCTTAGTCTGGGAGTGGACAACACTCGTTCTTAGAAGTTTCAAATTGAAGGATTACTCTAGATTACTAAGTTTATTACCGTTTTACAAAGGCTACAGCTCAAAGGACCAACCATGGTCTTCGCAGAACGAAGGACTACAGGGAATCGAAGTTTTTTTACAAGAAAACAACGAATATCTGAAGGTTTACAGCATGGATAGGAAAGATAACATCTAATTTTGAAAAAATATCGAAGTTGGGTTGGTTTTCAGTGCATTTTTAACTTCACTTTAAATCAGTGTTTTATACACGTGGCGCATGAAGTAAAATTTCGAGTTTAGAAAAGCCCCGCGAAAATTTGTCTCAGGTCGCTGCGCGACCCTCGACAAATTTTCTACGCGGGGCTTTTCTAAACTCGAAATTTTACTTCATGCTTAGTCTGGGAGTGGACAACACTCGTTTGAATTCTAAATTTAACTCTTTTCAAAAATCGACATATATAATATAATAAATCATTCATTGAAATCATAGATAAAGATGCAAAATTTTACCTAAAATTAACTTTTAGAGTTAACTTTATAATTTGTTCGGCTCTTAATGGATGAATATTCTATTCCTAAAAAAAAACCGTTTTTATTTAAAATTAAAGTTGCATTTAATACAATAACAAACTGTAAATAAACCGACATAAATCTAGAAATATCAAAAATCTCGACATGTAGAAAATCTTGACGTTCCACTCCCAGACTAAGCATGAAGTAAAATTTCGAGTTTAGAAAAGCCTCGCGTAGAAAATTTTCACGGGGCTTTTCTAAACTCGAAATTTTACTTCATGCGCCACGCGAATAAAACACTGATTTAAAGTGAAGTTAAAAACGCACTGAAAACCAACCCAACTTCGATATTTTTTCAAAATTGGATGTTTTTTTTCCTATCCATGCTGTAAACCTTCAGATATTCGTTGTTTTCTTGTAAATAAACTTCGATTCCCTGTAGTCCTTCGGTCTCCGAAGACCATGATTGGTCCCTAGAGCTGTAGCCTTTGTAAATTGGTAATAAACTTAGTAATCCAGAGTAATCCTTTAATTTGAAACTTCTAAGAACGAGTGTTGTCCACTCCCAGACTAAGCATGAAGTAAAATTTCGAGTTTAGAAAAGCCCGCGTAGAAAATTTGTCTCGGGTCGCTGCGCGACCCGAGACAAATTTTCACGGGGCTTTTCTAAACTCGAAATTTTACTTCATGCGCCACGCGTATAAAACACTGATTTAAAGTGAAGTGAAAAACGCACTGAAAACCAACCCAACTTCGATATTTTTTCAAAATTGGATGTTTTCTTTCCTATCCATGCTGTAAACCTTCAGATATTCGTTGTTTTCTTGTAAATAAACTTCGATTCCCTGTAGTCCTTCGGTCTCCGAAGACCATGATTGGTCCTTCGAGCTGTAGCCTTTGTAAATTGGTAATAAACTTAGTAATCCAGAGTAATCCTTTAATTTGAAACTTCTAAGAACGAGTGTTGTCCACTCCCAGACTAAGCATGAAGTTAAATTTCGAGTTTAGAAAAGCCCCGCGTAGAAAATTTATCGAGGGTCGCGCAGCGATCCGAGACAAATTTTCACGGGGCTTTTCTAAACTCGAAATTTTACTTCATGCGCCAGGCGTATAAAACACAGATTCAAAATGAAGTTAAATAACACATATATCATCATTAATTAAAATCATTAAATAATCAGATATTTAGTCGGTAAATGAACATTTTTGTTAATAGCAACTGATGGAATAAAATATTACTGGTTGCAAATAATAGATTCAAATTTATTTTTAAAGGATTTGTATCCGTGATTCAAAAATGAGGATTCGAATCTTTGATTCGAATCATATTTTTCACTTACGAATACTTTATTCGAGTATTCGTGATTCGAATCATATTATGTGATTCGGATTCGTGATTCGAATCATGTTTTTGAGGATTCATCCCAGCTCTGGTATTTAGACTGATTTACAACTTTTAGATCTTCATATTGGTTTAAGTCTTCAATAATATTATAACGAGTGTTTTTCACTCCTTGACTAAGCATAATCTTCAGGCTTTTCTATACTCGAAATATTTACTACATTTACGCTAGGCATATTAAACACTGTTTCAGTGTTCAGTTACTTTATTCATCTAATTAACAACACAAAATAAACAAAAAAATTTACAAGTTTATTAATCGACGATTTCTGTTAAAACTTTTTCTGACAGTATTTAATAGTATTCGAGTATTGGTAATAAATTTGGTAAAAACGAATACAGAACAATAAATCACATTGATAAATGGAATATGAATAGATTTTAATAAACTTATAAAATTGTTTATCAATTTACCATCAATTTCTTCAACTCTTTGTCAATTTTTAAGTAACTACTGTATAATTAGTGCGTAATTTTACTAATTTAGACACATACATTTTTCTGAAAATATGTTTTTATTTGTTTTTTTCAAGACGAAATCCTGGATCATCAACTATTTATTTTAATTATTTATAAATAAAATTGTTGATGCTGATTTTTGTTATAAATTTTTTGCAAATCCTGAAAATATCGTTAAACATTATATTTAAAATGTTTGTGTTTTAATGATGTACTAATAAAATCTTCTTAAATACGGGAACTAATTACTGAATGCTACAATTTGTGAATAATTTATTTAACAATACTGATTGTTTGATTGTTTTATTCCTAAAAAACTGTATTGTTTCGAGTTAACGTGAAGTGATTAATCACAAATAGAAAGACTGTTATTCCTTACTTCACTTTTTATTTTTATGTTAGATGTACATTTCGAGACACAAGGTGCTCATTATCAATAACAAACTGGTTAAATATTTTACAGGAACTGATTACTTGATTATGCTCATCTTTCGATACATTTTTTTCCAATTCCTGAAAATCTCGTTAAACATTTTTCAGGAAGCGTATCAAGATAATAGCGGAGGAGTTTCTGGCACCAATTCAAAATCCACACACCAACCAGTTGCTAAATAATCAGTTTTTAACTCGACACACATACACACTTTCAACAATCGCACAAAAATGTATAATTTTAAATCCGGATTGGCCTTTTAAACACACACACACGCGCGTAAACAGGGCACGAATTCAATTCACGAGCACAATTTCCGTACAAAAATAAATCCACCGTCCCATTTGCAAGCCACTCCGTAGAAAATTAGAATCTCCGAATGTGCCCCACCACCTTTTTTCCTCCCGACATACTCGACTCACCTGAAATAAGAATTTCCAAAATAATTCCGAAAAAGAAAGAGGGTTGGTTCACTTGGTAGTCACACGCGAACACCACCGCATTTAGTGTTTTAACGCGTATTTCAGTCGCATTTTCGGTTAGTTTTTTTTTGGTTTGGGTTTGGTATTGTTGGAGATTCGAAGACGGTCGAATCCCGAATAAATCCGCTGAGCTTATCCTACTCGGGAGAGCACGGGAAGGGCGCTTTGGTGGGGGAAGGCTGTGTCTTAAAATAAGTCGGGTGTTCTTTTGAGTCGGTGTTGCCGACTCGGCGGAGAATTCGTTGGATTTGCCGAATTTTTGAAGTGAATTGAGGCAGGGCCTCTCCACAATATCCAAACCAGCAAGTTTTGAAGAGAGGCACCCTCTATAAGCGCGGGAGTATAATGGAAGAAAAGAAACCACAATTTATGGTCAGTGTTACCATGTCAGCGGAAAATCCGCTAGATCTGGCGGATTTTCAATCCGGATTGCGGAATATTTTTCATTTTAGCGGCTGGCGGATTTTTTAGCGGAATTATTTTGAATTGTCGAAAAAACTAGCGGAATTTGATTTAAATTTGTAAACTTCATTATTTTCAATAAAGGTTAAACCAAATGTAATAACTAAGATTATTTTCTTGTTTATCTAAACACATTATTCTTTTCCGCTTAGTAAATATAACACACATCACACACGGGAAATATCGAATAACAGGCGATACTCAGTAAGGAATAAAATAACTAAACCTTCATTTAGAATTAGTATGTTACAAAAATCCCGATTAATCGAATTTCCTCTTTAGCTGACAAAATGTAAACACTACTCAATTTTTAATGCTGAGCACAAAATTAGCACAATCGAGATTTGTTATCATTCTCCTTCCATCTAATTCCAAAGTTATTCTTAAAAGGATTACCATAATCATTTAGTACTCGTTGTGTGAAGTTGTGTCTGTGCTGTTTTAAACTTTTGAATTGTGTATTTCTTTAGTGTTATTTGGACTTTTTTTATCATTTTTTCGTTGTACTTTACGATTACCGGTAAGTTTGTTACTTTATATTGAGGGATACAATTGTCAATAAAATCTATTATTTTAGTATTACAAGCCGGCTGTTATTTGAAGTTATTTATAATTCAATTTCAATAGTTTATTTAGTTATTGGTAAGTCTGTTGTTTTTATTCTGGGATAAATATAATGATATCTTTTATTTTAGTAATATACCGTACATGTATACTACTAGCAGCTAGGAATTAATTGAATTAAGTTCAGTTTAATTTTCATAGACCTACATATATATTTTCGGTAATAATATTTAAATATACTGCCTTTCAAAAAAAAAATCAGAACACAAAGTATTTATTGGACGATTTTAATGAAATTTACAGAATTTGATTATGTAAATGAACTGCATCGATGATCAAAAAATCAATTGTTTTGGTTACTATTTAATGGTATTTTTCCTTAATTTCACCATTATGAAGAGCTGCTGATTTTTTAATGTAATTGCTTCTAATATCCAAGTAGCCTCTGAGTAGTTTGACGTTTCAGTTTGTAAAACATAAAAAGATGCCCCGTGTTCGTCGGCGTGCACAATATCATCATCTAAGTGAATTTGAAAGGAGTCGCATTATTGGAATGCGAGAAGCGGGTTTTTCGGTTCGTGCTATTGCTGAAAGGGTAGGCCGTAGTGTATCGGTGATCGTACGCTGCTGGTCTAGATGGTCCGAAGCTGGGGAGAATCGACGTAGACTTGGATCACGACGTCCAAGAAGCACCACTGAGCGTGAAGATCGAGCTCTTCGTCTTACAACTTTAAGGGACAGATTTACAACGTCGCGGGCATTGGGAAATGACTGGTTGGCTCTAAATGGCCAAAGAGTATCCATGGCTACTGTTTACAGAAGAATCCGCAGTTTTGGTATAAGATCCTACCGTCCACAATTGTGTCTACCTCTTACTCCGCAGCATCGCAGAGCAAGACTTGATTGGTGCTGGGAAAGACAACATTGGATCCATGAATGAAATAACATTATCTTCAGCGATGAGTCTCGGTTCTGTTTCTGTTTGCTGTTGAAAGACATACGGCTCTTACACAGGGAGTTATGGTTTGGGGGGCGATAGCATATGGTAGTCGGTCTCCTCTAGTTTTTTTAGAAGCAAGTCTTAGTGCGATTCGGTATATTGACAACATTTTACGGCCAGTGTTAGTGCCCTATGTAAATAGCTTGCAGAACCTCATTTTTCAGCAAGATAATGCTCGACCTCACACAGCGGCCATTACAAGACAGTTTTTTGATAGTGCCGAAATCAATTTGTTACCTTGGCCATCTCGTTCTCCAGATCTATCGCCAATAGAACATGTTTGGGATATGATAGGTGTTAGAATAAGTAACTTACAGCACCCCGCTAACACTGTAATGGAACTTAGAGGTCAAATTATCGAAGTTTGGAATGAAATACCCTAAGTCGATATTGACAGCCTGATTTCTAGCATGCCTCGACGTGTTAATGAGTGTTTGGGAAATCGTGGAGGCCCAACACATTATTAATTTTTATTCATTTGTTTTTTTGTTTTTCAAATTGATTTTTTGATCATCGATACAGTTCGTTTACATGATCAAATTGTGTAAATTTAATTAAAATCGTGCAATAAATACTTGGTGTTCTGATTTTTTTGAAAGGCAGTATATAATACATTTAATAGTTAAATTAACTTAAAACAATTTCAGACAGTACACAAAATAAGTGAAAATGCCAAAACCACAATATATTCAAAAATTCAGGAATGCATGGTTGATCCGGATTTAAAAAAGTGGTTGGATGTTGTCGAATCCACTTCTGGACCAATGCCGAAATGCAAATATTGCAAAGTGATGCTTAACAATAAGCTTTGTGATTTAAAAATGCATGCAAAGTCAAAAAACACATTGCGCATGAAAATGTAATTACTGGAGTTACAACCAAAAAACAATTAACAATTAACTTTGGTAAAACGTCGGAAGAAAAAAAATCAAAAATATGTGAATGTAAACTATCATAGCAATGCATGGTAGTATTAGACATATAGATCATCTAACGCCCTTATGCCAAAGTATATTACCCGGCGATATTAGTATGAATATTAAGTTAAAACGTACTAAGTGTTCTAATATTATTCAAAATGTGTTGGGACCATACTTTATGAGTGAACTTTCTCTGGATATTGGAGAAAGTTCATTTAGTTTATTATTGGATGAGTCAACTGATATAAGTGTTCATAAATATTTAGGTATTATTATTAATTATTTTAGTAAAAATAATAATAGAATAGTTAGCACGTTTTTAGAATTAGCAGAACTTGCCAGTTGTAATGCAGAAAGTATTGTTCAAACGCTAATAGCGATACTAAAAAAATATAAGCTGCCTTTGCAAAATTTAAAGGGTATAGGCACCGATAACGCGTCTGTAATGACAGGAATTAATAACGGGGTGTACACAAAACTTAAAAGTTTTGTACCCAATCTGATACTTGTAAGATGTGTGTGCCACTCATTGCCATTGTCAATTTCTTTGGCAGCTGCTACATTTTTGCCAAGAAATTACGAATTTTTAATTCGAGAAACGTATGACTGGTTTAGTCGTTCCAGTCAAAGGCAATTGGCATATAAACAACTCTTCAAATTAATAAATAATGACCATGACCCACTCCAAATTGTTCAATCTTGCAATACAAGGTGGCTATCTATTGAATCTGCTGTAAGCCGAATATTTGAACAGTGGTTAGAATTAAAATCACATTTCGAGATCTGCAGATTATCCGAAAAATGTTACACTGCCGAAATGTTATACACTATGTATAATGATGATATTAATTATGCTTATGTTTGCTTCTTAAAACCCATTTTGGCGGACATTCAAAAAGTAAACAAGGCTTTTGAAGGAGAAAATGCCGATCCAACTAAACTATTTTTTGATTTATCCATGCTAATAAATTCGTTTGTAAATAAAATTGTAATACCTGGATCTATTTTCGATATATTAAATCATCCATTTGATGAAATCGATAAATACATAAACAAAAGCTCCTATCTTGGATACCTATTTGAAAAAGAAATTAGTGAAATGAAAGAGCACGGGTTCGTAGGGGAATATGCTATAAGAGAAAGGTGCATTCATTTTATTAAACATTTTTTAAAAGAAATAAAAAACAGATTACCAGAAAACATAGATATTTAAAAAAAATTAATATGTTTTCTGTAGAAAATACGCTAAAAACAGTAAAAAATGACATATCACAGTTACTCGTACATTTTAAATATTCCGATGAAAATATATCAAAAATAGATAATCAGTGGCGACAAATTAATTTATTTACATGGCAAAACACTAACCACACAGTCAATTTTTGGATAGAAGTTTTTAATTTTACAAATGCGGATGGTTAAAATCCATTTTCTGGAATATCATCATTAGCATTATCTCTATTAACCCTTCCCTATTCAAATGCTGAAGTAGTACGATTATTTTCAAAAATGAATTTAACAAAAAAATAAATTACGCAACCGCATTAATGTTAAAATGTTAAATTCAATTATTGCAATTAGGGAAGGGTTGACTAGACAAAATATTTGTTGTCATGAATTTAAGGCACCAGATTTAATTTTGGATGAATTGAAATCTGCCAACGTATTTCAGGTATGGCCTGAAGAAATGAGAAATGTTTACAAAACCTTTAATTATTTTATTTTTGTTATTGTTATTTATAACATTGTTGTGTTTTGTACTATATCTAGTTGATTTATTTTAAATATAGTCAATTATTTCAGAAATTTTATGTATTTTTATTTATTTCGTACTTTTATATTTTCTGGCGGAATTCTGGCGGAATTAGGTTGGCTTTCTGGCGGAAATAACAAGCGGCCAGATGGCAACGCTGTTTATGGTGTGTTGATGTTACAATTTATGACTTTATCTGTTAGCATAGCAGGTAGTTTCCCTTTTTTCCCTTTTTAAAGTGTTTTAAACGGTCGTTCATGTTCATTTGATGACTCTAACAATTTAACTCATTAATCAATATGTTATGCAATGGTATTATTTGATTACGTTTTAATCAAATCGATTAAATAGAGCACGCTAATCTAGCAATAAAAAAAATGCAAAATAAGGTTATGATCTGGGTTTAAAACGTGTTTAAAACATGTTTAAAACACAATATACAGGGCATTTTTCTTTTGTGTGCACATCCCGATAATTACAGCGTTTTTTAAAGTTGTGGGAAATCGTTGTTTTAATGCGGTTAATTTAAGGTTTTAAACGAGTGTTTTCCACTCCCAGACTAAGCATGAAGTGAAATTTAGAGTTTAGAAAAGCCTAAGAATTTGGTTTGGCCGCGTAGCGAAGCGGAGCGGCCAATCCATATTAGGCTTTTCTAAACTCGAAATTTTACTTCATGCTTAGTCTGGGAGTGGAAAACACTCGTTTAAAACCTTAAATTAACCGCATTAAAACAACGATTTCACAGTGATTTACAGTGAAGTTAAAAAAACACACACTTACATCAACGGTTATAGGCAACCCAATATACGTTAGAGTTATTGGGTTGCCTATAATCACTGCTTTAAACAATTTTGTCAGCGCAGAGTTTGACTCACGTTTTATCCACATTTCTATGTTAGATTGCTAAAGCCGTATATTTTAAACTTTACGATATTTCAGTGTTTTATACGCGTGGCGCATGAAGTAAAATTTCGAGTTTAGAAAAGCCTAATTTGGATTGGCCGCTCCGCTTCGCTCCGCTTCGCTACGCGGCCAATCCAAATTTTCAGGCTTTTCTAAACTCGAAATTTTACTTCATGCTTAGTATGGGAGTGGAAAACCCTCGTTTAAAGATTCAAATTGAAATCTTGAACAAAACACAACGAACGTCGAAAAATTTACAGTGTATGCTTATGTATACCTGAAAGAAAAAATCCCTGTATTTAAAAACCACATTTATCCACACACAGTTTTATTGTAATAAAATGTTATGTTTGATAATGTAATTTGAAATATCTTAAACAATTTAGCTAAAATTTAAAAACAAACAAATAATTTTAATGAGTTAATATAAAATATAATTTAGCAAATATTTATTTTTAGCAGCTAAGATAATAAAAAAACGGTTTTAAACAAATACAACGTTTAAAACATGTCTTAAACAAATTCAAGATTTAAAACATGTTTAAAATGAAACCGTTTAAAACAGGACGGCTGTTTTTAAACATGTTCAAAACACTGTTTTAAAACAAAGTGTTTTAAACATAACGACCCTGGTTATGATTGATCATCTAACGAGTGTTTCCAATCCCAGATTAAGCATGAAGTAAAATTTTGAGTTTAGAAAAGCCTGAACATTTGGCTCAGGCGTAGCGCAGCAGACGACTGAGACAAATTAGGCTTTTCTAAACTTGAAATTTTGCTTCATGCGCGACGCGCTGATTTAATGTGAAATGGTCTATAACTAACTAATTAGCAAGTGAAATACGTTTTGTACGACAATCATCAATTCTTTAAATGACGGAAAAAGTGCTATAATGTACACATACATTATTTTTGTATTAACGACGTGAACACCATCTACTGTCAATAGCACTACTCAAAAATTGGCAGCAGATGGTGTCCATATCGTCAATTTATATGTAAATTACACATGACTACTAAAATGGTTATAGATGTTTAGTTTTCTTCTGGATTTTATAATGCACAATCAATTGACATTTATAATAGTCATTTTGTGAGTACAATAGACAAGACTATTGGCAATAGATGGCGTTCACGTCGTCAACCTAAATGTAAATTACATGTGACTATTAAAATTGTCAATTTATAGTGCAATTTGAAATCCAGAAGAAAACTATCTTTATTCATTTTAATAGTCTCATATGTAATGTACATTTAAAATAACGACGTAAACTATTCATGAAAAAGAATTACGATAGAAAAAATCTGAAATCTAAAATCAAATGACAACAAAACAATATTTGTCAACCATTAGTTTAATTATTGACAAATGCAGCTTTATTATTTGCTTCCAGAGGCTACTTGTTTAAGTCGTTACAATTGTGAATTTTTCATAATACTTTCTTTTAAGTTTGCTTATAATTTTTTAGCGCAAGAAGATAGCAAATTTTATTATCTACAAAGTTTATTCAGAAAAATTAGCTCTTTTGAAATATCTAAAAATATAGGTACGCATCTAGGAAAAAATATTTCAATGACGTCATTACTTTAGTTTCAAAATTTAGAAAAATATTCAATTTGGATTAAAATATTTATGAACCTTTTTTCAGATTTTTTTACCGTTTTTCCTTTTCTAATAATAGAGCAGAGATATCAAGTTTCGCTCACCCTGTACATTTTATATGTAAAATGTTAATCTTTTGTTTTTTGTAAAGAGTGCCTTAGAAACAGTCGAGTAACTCACTTATTTGACAACTCCTAAGACCCATAATTTGCTTACATATCACCCCTGATCATCCAACGATATATATTTTACTAATTGTGATGTATTCTAAACTAACGAGTGTCTTTCACTCCCAGACTAAGCATGAAGTAAAATTTCGAGTTTAGAAAAGCCCCGCGTAGAAAATTTGTCGAGGGTCGCGCAGCGACCCGAGACAAATTTTCACGGGGCTTTTCTAAACTCGAAATTTTACTTCATGCGCCACGCGTATAAACCACTGATTTACAGTAAAGTTAAAAATATATAACGCTTAGATGTGATGATGAACAATATTTACCAAGATGTAAACGTCAGATACGTTTTAAAAAAATTATTGACCTAAAATTGTACACGTAGACATAATTCTCGACTTTATTTTACAAATGTCGTATTAATTATAATTACATTTTAAATAATTTCATAAATATCAAATAAATCTTCCTATCAAAACCACCCCAAACCGGACAAATGATAACGCCACGCGCCGGCTGAAAACAGATGGACTTCTTACTACCTGTTAATACCGGGTTGTCATTGACACCCAAAAAATGCGGTTGGTAATGGATTACCCCTTGAGTGCTTGGTCTCTTTCCCCTTACCCTCCAACATTTCAGGAAAGAGATAGAAATCGGAAGATTTTAGAGTTTTTGGTCTAGTCGCCCTAGATGTAACTAAACACGCATTTTCGACCGGCATTGGTGCAATAAATAATAGAGAGATTTGTGGTCTTTCAACAAAACCCATTTATTGTCCCCAATAATGTATTTATTA
This sequence comes from Philonthus cognatus, assembly GCA_932526585.2. Lineage (NCBI taxonomy): Eukaryota > Metazoa > Arthropoda > Insecta > Coleoptera > Staphylinidae > Philonthus > Philonthus cognatus. The sequence continues at coordinate 20,028,323 of OW052249.1, read as the reverse complement.
ACCTTCGCGTTAGCCGTACCTGTTTTCTTTGGGCAATGAACTTGAATACCCTCAATAAAATTATAATCATTTTACAACCTTGTAGCTACCGAATCTGCACCCCGCGCTCCAACCCCCACAGGTTGAAGCGGTGCGACAAAGTCGCTTAATCGTTTCTTTTTCAGCTCGCACAATATGCTAATTATTTATACCTGCTTTCTCTGGAGGGCAAAAATAATCTCTTTGGTATATTTTCTTCGAACCGATACTGATCCAGGTTTAGCTGGTTTTTCTATTGGAATTTCAATTTAATCTCTCTCTTCCACTATCCCACAAGTTGAACAATTTTGAATTGCGAGTAGTAAACTTTTGTAGAAAAACGATTCTCAATAATATTCGTGTTTTTTAATCTTACCGTTATATAATCAATTCGGTTGTTTCGTTAGTAAAAATAAATATTCAGCTACTGATTTAAAAAAAACGGCGCTCGTTTCGAGAAGCGCTCCCGATTGCGTTATTTGAACAGATATCAATTATTTCTATTTAATTTGAAAAAAAAAATACAGGGTGGAAACCTTAACTGGAAAAAATTCGGTATTTATGAAATGAGAAGTTTCAGAAACAAATCCTCGGACAGGTCGATTTTTGTTCGTTATTGCGCACTTTTTAGCGTCTTCAAAACAAGTATGACGTCGCTAGCCTTTCACGTATGACGTCATATGCAAGTTTTTAAAATAGAAACATTTTTTTATTTTACTAAATTTGTAGCCCTTTTCATTCTCTGTACGGCCATGTAAAAATATTTTTTTTTGAATTTTTTTATTTCAAAAATTAAACAAATTTTTTTTTATAAATTTGTTAATGTAACAAATGTTCAAAATGAGTACCGTTTCTCTCTTAGCAAATAGCCAATCGGTGATAAATCCCATCCCTTATATTTTGAAACAGTTTCGGTAAAATATAAAAGTTTTATTTTAAGGGTTTTTGTTTAATTTTTTAAACAAAAAAATACTTTTACATGGTCGTAAAGAGAATGAAAAGGGCTACAAATTTGGTAAAATAAAAAAAATTGTTTCTATTTAAAACAATGGCCTATGACGTCATACGTGAAAGGCTAGTGACGTCATATTTGTTTTCAAGACGCTAAAAAGTGCGCAATAAGGAACAAAAATCGACCTATCCGAGGATTTTTTTCTGGAACTTCTCATTTCATAAATACCGAATTTATTCCAGTTGAGGTTTCCACTTACATTTGATTTTGAAAACCTAACTGTACAATTTCCTCTAAATATAATATTAATTTTAGTGTGTTGGTCATTATTCGGATATTATATTGTATAGTATACTAACTGTATGTTTTTTTAAATTTTATTGTGTTATTTTATATTGTTACTATGCACTATGTATACAAATTTATGCTTATAATTATTAGATAATAAATTAATTGTATTCGATCATTTGCTTTTATTTAATGCTTACCTTTCGTTGCTTTTTGTTTATAAGCATACATACATATACATACTGTTTTAGCGAGGACGGAAAGCTCGACATTTCCGTTAATATTAAATATACGAAAAATGTTTCAGATACAAGTTGCATAAATTTATTTACTTTACAACATAAAATTATTATTATGAAAAATAATAGCTTTCCCTCATCGCTGAAACACCCTGTGTGTATGTATGACCTGTTCTATAAATTAAATTGGATTCTTACTTAACTGTTTATAAAACAGGGAGTTAAATAAATTAAATAGTTAGCATAGAAAATGATTCATTTTAAATGGTAAAACTGAAAGGTCAATTTTATAAACCGTCAGGCAAGAATATATTTTAATAAGCATTCGGTTTCTCGTCGATGGTGAAATTCGTTAGTTATTTGAGAAAAGAAAAACCATTATTCAGCCCAACGAAGGGCCAGCCGAGTCATGTCATTTATGGCCTCTAATAAATCTTCGGTCCTTCGGACAAGTGACCGTTATATGACGACCGTGTAAACGCCAACACAGAAACATCTTTTAATAAAATTGCTTATTAATATGCAAAGAATCTCAGCTATTTATTACCGGATTGCGATAAAATTGGCCTCAATTAAAGCGTAATTATTGTGTTTATGCTACTACAAAAATGAACAATCTGTTGTAAAAATAAGTTAGAAAAAGGTGGCAAAACGGTGAAAAACAATATAATTTATTTAATTAAGAGCAAATAACTTCTTTATACATGATGTAAATTTTATAAAATTTACTTATGACATGTAACAATGCCAGTAGCTATGGCATTGTTACATGTCACTCTGTAAAATTTCGGTATTTTATAAAAGTAATTACTAAAAATTCTTTGTATTAACCTTATTTCTTTGTTTAAAGTCAGAACTAATATTTTGTTGAATATACATAATTCTTATGATTAGGATAATAATATACAGCGTGTAATCGAACTAATGTACATCCTTTTAAGGGCGTATACACAAAATATTTTGACACCAGTTGCAGCAAAAATAAAATCGGAAAAAAAAATTGAATTTTTCATAATTTTTCATGCACTTTTTACTTTTTGAGAACTTCTGGTAACCTGTATTCATGATATTTTTCGTGGATGCGTAAGTTGTTGTATTTTTTATTTACTTTTCCTACTGCGAGGCGCATAAATCACTTCGCACGCACTAAACACGCACGCTGTCTCGAATGACTAGATGAAACTGGGTCATTCATTTGTGGTATTGTTTATTTACTGTTACTACTGCGAGACGTATAAATCACTTAGCACGCACTACACACACACACACTGTCTAGAATTACTAGATGAAACTGGGTCACGTATAAAAAAAATCACAATAATAGATGAAACTGGGTCAATATGAATGGTATTAGCCGCGGCGTTTACTCGTTGTATCAGCATTTCAGCATTGTCAATTTCCGTAGTGTAGACTTCACTTTTAAAGTATCCCCAAAGAAAAAAAATCTAAGGGGTTTAAATCCGGACTTCTTTGAGGCCATGGTACAGGGCCTCCACGACCAACCCAACGTCCTGGAAACTCATCATCCAAATATCTTCTAACGCGCCTTTCATAGTGAGCTGGCGCACCATCTTGCAAATACCACATTCTTCTAAGAACCGCTAAGGGTACATTTTCTAGAAGATCTATAAGGTCATCTTGCAAAAATCGTAAATATCGTTTTCTATTCAAATTAAATGGGAACATAAATGGCCCAATTAATTGATCATTTAAAATACCTGCCCAGATATTAAGGGAGAAGTGATGCTGGAAATGAGTTCTACGCGTAACACGAGGATTTTCTATTGCATAAACATGCATATTATGGAAATTAAAACTTCCATTACGCGTAAAGCACGATTCGTCGGTCACTAAAATGTCTTTGGTAAAGTTAGGATTTTGAATATTTTGTGCCAAAATCCATTGACAAAATGCAATTCTTTTGGGAAAATCATGGGGTTGAAGATATTGTACACGCTGGTAGTGATACGGATAAAAATTATTGTCTCGTATAACACTGCTAACAAATGTGTGCGATACATTTAGCTGAGCGGCGATAATACGGGTACTTAAACCAGGATCCGCTTCCAACAGATTCAAAATTTCATCTTCCGCTCGCAAATATCGCATTGGACGGTCACCACCTCCGTCGGTTCCGGCGACGGGCTGCAAACTTCTAGTATCGCGTGCTCTTTGTAATAAATTTCTAAATCGGTTTGGCGGTGGTAAGTGTCGTTTAGGAAATCGCTCTTGATAAATTCTTACAGCTTCCGCGGAATTACACCGAGTTTCACCGTAAATAAGAAACATGTCTGCCAATTCAATGTTTGAATAAACGTATCGCGCCATGTTACAAAATGTATATGTTTCATGGAATAAGTTTCACTATAGACTAAACAGCAAACTATTTTTATGTTTAAAAATCATCCACCCTCGCCGCTCTTATCTAAACATTTCAATAAGAGTGGAGATAAAGTGAAGTGTGAACCTAATAAGGAAAAATATTGAATTTCATTAACACGTTTAGAAAATATTCGGAATTTAGTCAGCAATGGGTACTTATGAAAACGATAACATAGACATAATTCTTCACAATCTGACCCACTTTTCTCTGGATGGTGTAATTCGATATCCAAATCGTTTAAAAACTACCAGTCTATGTGGAATCTCTCTTAAAATACGCAATGTGCGCGTATACCAGATACCACAAACATGTGGCCTATTATTTGTGAGCTATCTACTAAAGGTATGGTAATTTCAAATGCAGGTATTGTTTCTTTAAACGCTGCCCCTTATGTGGTAGAGAGCCTGTACAGTAGTTCGTTTACACGCTGTATGTTGCAGTCGTTAATTTATTTATTGAAATAAAGTGTAAGGGATTGATTAAATAATGCAAGAAATGCAGTGCTACCCTCCCCTTAAGTCACTAATATGATTTATTCGACGTGCCAGCACGTTGACAACGTCGACAATGTCGTGAACATCGATAAAGTCGACAATGTCAACAATACCATTTGTAGGTTATGTTGTTACAATGTATATATACATTGTAACAGCATAACCTATACATGGTATTGTATATATACATTGTAACAACATAACCTATTAATGGTATTGTTGACATTGTCGACTTTGTTGACATTCACGGCATTGTCGACGTGCTGACACGTCGACAATTAAAGTTGATACGTCGAGGCCCATCCATAAGACAGTGAATTTATGTGAAGTTCATTTGCTCACAATTATTCAGTGTTTTCAGTGTTTAATACGTGTGACGCATGAAGTAAAATTTCTAGTTTAGAAAGCCTGAAAATTTGGTTTGGTCTCTTCGCACTACGCGATCAAACCAAATTTTCAGGCTATTCTCAACTCGAAATTTTACTTTATGCTTAATCTGGGAGTTTAAAACACTCGCTCATAGCTTCAAATCGAACACATTTAAAAAAAACGTATGCATATGTTAATTGAAACGAATAATTCTCTCTATATAAATTAATATTATTACATATATCTACAAAAAATACAGTATTAAGAATAAAAAAAATTACTGTCAACCAGCCATCGGAAAGCAGCTTGCAACAACAACAACAAATCTTTAATTACCAGAGAATACAAAATAGTAAATACATTATATATAATAAATAAATAAACTTAAATTCCTCTTGATAACTGGCTATTGGCCAGAGGTCTTTCCGCCGAGAATTGATGATGATGAATATTTTATTTTATTTATCTGTTAGTGTAGGTGAAGTGATGAAATGAAGTCGAAAATGTTGTATGTGGGATTTTTTTTTCAGGTAACATGAGGGCAGAGCTGGGCAGGATTCGAATCATTCAGGATTCGATTCCCGGATTCGAATCCTTTTAGAGGATTCAAAACAGGTATTCGAATACTTTAGTGAAAACGGATTCGTGATCCGGATTCGGTACATTTTTTTTAAAGGATTCGTATTCGAATCCAGACGTAGATGATTCGAATCCTTATAAAAGGATTCGAACTCTTATAAAAGGATTCGAATCCTTATAAAAGGATTCCAATCCTTATAAATGGATTCGAATCCTCGTACACGGATTTAAATCCTCCCAAATAATTCGAATCATCGCTATTAGGGCAGGGATTTGAATTCGATTAATTCAAATAGTGAAATATTCTAATATGAATATTTAAGTCACTAAATTATTCATATTTGAATACAAATATTAAAATTTTCGAATAATTCAAATATTTGGGAATGCATATTTGGTTACTTAACCATTAAACATTTCCAACCTTAATAGTATATTTTTAACTTCACTTGAAATCAGTGTTTTATACGGGTGGCGCATGAAGTAAAATTTCGAGTTTAGAAAAGCCCCGTGAAAATTTGTCTCGGGTCGCGCCGCGACCCGAGACAAATTTTCTACGCGGGGCTTTTCTAAACTCGAAATTTTACTTCATGCTTAGTCTGGGAGTGGACAACACTCGTTTGAACTTTAAATTTAACTCTTTTATAAAATCGACGTATGTAATATAATAAATCATTCGTTGAAATCATAGAAAACGATGCAACATTTTATTTCAAATTAACTTTTAGAGTTACCTTTATAATTTGCTCGGCTCTTAATAGGTGAATATTCTATTCCTAAGAAAAAACCGTATTTATTTAACATTAAAGTTGCATTTTATATAACAAACTGTGAATAAATCGACAAAAATCTAGAAATATCGAAAATCTCGACATGTAGAAAATCTTGACGGTCCACTCCCAGACTAAGCATGAAGTAAAATTTCGAGTTTAGAAAAGCCCCGCGTAGAAAATTTGACGAGGGTCGCGCAGCGACCCGAGACAAATTTTCACGGGGCTTTTCTAAACTCGAAATTTTACTTCATGCGCCACGCGTATAAAACACTGATTTCAAGTGAAGTTAAAAACGCACTGAAAACCAAGCCAACTTCAATATTGTTTTAATATTGGATGTTTTCTTTCCTGTCCATGCTGTAAACCTTCAGATATTCGTTGTTTTTTGTAAAGAAACTTTGATTTCCTGTAGTCCTTCGGTCTCCGAAGACCATGATTGGTCCTTCGAGCTGTAGCCTTTGTAAAATGGTAATTAATTTAGTATTCTAGAGTGATCCTTCAATTTGAAACTTCTAAGAACGCCTGTTGTCCACTCCCAGACTAAGCATGAAGTAAAATTTCGAGTTTAGAAAAACCCCGCGTAGAAAATTTGTCGAGGGTCGCGCAGCGACCCGAGACAAATTTTCACGGGGCTTTTCTAAACTCGAAATTTTACTTCATGTGCCACGCGTATAAAACACTGATTTCAAGTGAAGTTAAAAATGCACTGAAAACCAAGCCAACTTCAATATTTTTTCAAAATTGTATGTTTTCTTTCCCATTCATGCTGTAAACCTTCAGACATTTGTTGTTTTCTTGTAAAGAAACTTCGATTTCCTGTAGTCGTTCGGTCTCCGAAGACCATGATTGGTCCCTCGAGCTGTAGCCTTTGTAAAATGGTAATTAACTTAGTAATCTAGAGTGATCCTTTAATTTGAAACTTCTGAGAACGACTGTTGTCCACTCCCAGACTAAGCATGAAGTAAAATTTCGAGGTTAGAAAAGCCCTGCGTAGAAAATTTGTCGAGACAAATTTTCACGGGGCTTTTCTAAACTCGAAATTTTACTTCATGCGCCACGCGTATAAAACACTGATTTCAAGTGAAGTTAAAAACGCACTGAAAACCAAGCCAACTTCAATATTTTTTCAAAATTGTATGGTTTCTTTCCTATCCATGCTGTAAACCTTCAGATATTCGTTATTTTCTTGTAAAGAAACTTCGATTTCCTGTAGTCCTTCGGTCTCCGAAGACCATGATTGGTCCTTCGAGCTGTAGCCTTTGTAAAATGGTAATTAACTTAGTAATCTAGAGTGATCCTTTAATTTGAAACTTCTAAGAACGACTGTTGTCCACTCCCAGACTAAGCATGAAGTAAAATTTCGAGTTTAGAAAAGCCCCGCGTAGAAAATTTGTCGAGGGCCCCGCGTAGAAAATTTGTCGAGAGTTAACTCTATAATTGCTCGGCCGTTAATGTGTTAAGTGCAGAAATATTCGCAATTAAATCGTTAAATCGGAAACAACAAACAAATAAACTAGTTTCGATCAATAAATCCATTCGCTTATCACCAAACACGCGAGAAACGCAGGCGAAAATCGGAGATAATTGCATTCTTTAGGGATTTATTCACCTAGTAAACATCAGTTCTGGCCGAATAAATACACAGTGCGTATCACGTCTTCACTTTTTAGAAAATACAGTTCAGTTTTCGAGTTTTCAAGTGTTTATTTACATTTACGATAGTAATTGCTGTGACTGGTCGACCAGGCTGTAAAGTTAAGGCTATTAATTATGCAAGAAAAAGTGCTACTGTTTTGATTTGTTGTGAAGTTTTCATTAACGGATTATTAAAATTAAAATCCACTACTAGTAATTTGAATATATAGGATCGACTTTCATTAATTAAAAGGTTAGTGCGATGGTTTGCTTTCTTACTATTTAGGCTTTGAAGCCAGAGTCATTCCCACTGAGCAAAAAACAAACAAATAACGTTATATCAACAAAACTATTTGAATTCGAGAAAATAAGCTTACGCTTCTTATAATTTGCACACTTTAAACATAATATATAAAATTACGAAAAAACTATTCGTGAAAATGCAAACAGTGTCTTAATTAATAAGACAATTTAAGACGATAAATATCCATTGAAACAACTACTTCCCGTGCAAATACACCTCCGGATATTGAATTATACAATGAAATATTTAAAATCTTGTTAATTTGATTTGTTACAACGCTCTATTAAAGTATATGTAACATTTAGGTCAAATTCTCTTCAAACCAACTAACAATACAATTTAAAATGAACGGAGAGATAGCAACAAATTAGAAGTGACAGGACTTGGATTAAAACTAATGTCTTAGGCCATCTATAGATGCGTTTCGAGATTTATCTCTCTTCGGTATAGTTTTGCTTATGACGTTTAAAAAAAATTAGGCAAAATTTTAAATTATATTGTTAGTTAGTTTGAAGAGAATTTGACCTAAACGTTACATATACTTTAATAGAGCGCTGTAACAAATCAAATTAACAAGATTTTAAATATTTCATTGTATAATTCAATATCCGGAGGTGTATTTGCACGGGAAGTAGTTGTTTCAATGGATATTTATCGTCTTAAATTGTCTTATTAATTAAGACACTGTTTGCATTTTATCGAATAGTTTTTTAGTAATTTTATATATTGTTTTAATATTGATGAAACATTACTTAAATGGATTTGCTCAGTGGGTTCATTTCGTAAAATAAGAAGAAAAAGGGGATGTTTTTGTTAAAACTGTTGTTGAATCTGAAAAATAAAGAATTTCAAAGAAGCTATAGACGCCTGAAAACATAAAATTATTAGAGTACTTGTAAATTCATTAGATTTTCTTTGTGTTTTTTGCACTTACAGAAAGATTAAACATCATTCCTTTTCAGCCTCATCATTCGGTGATATTTGTTTCCATTATTTTCGACCATTTAGGGAATACATAAATCTATTTTGCAACTTTGTTCGTCGACCATTTATAAAACTAATAAATCTATTTAAATTATGTGTAAAGTATTTGTTTTAAAGTGGATACACGACCCCCTATTAGAATGGAAAAAACTGTGCGGATGTTTTCATGGGGTCTCGATATAAAATAGATTTAGATCGTATAATAACCTTGATCCTTAACAATCGCTAACTTACAATATAAAATTACATTTACGAGCCTACCACTTTTTCTAGAACCATAAGATACCTCATAGAAACAACCAAAGAACAAGGATATTATACGATCTAAATCTATTTTATATCGGATGTAAATCTATTACCCTAAAAAAAAAAACTCAATTTATAAGCATTTTAATTAAAATATATTTTTTTTAAATTAGCGCATTTAAATCAATTGATCATCCCAATGCAGATTTAATCAATTTCGTTGACAAAATTTGTGATAAAGAATGAACATATGGTAAATAAAACTACAAAACCCATAAACTTCTCCAGAATTCTTTCACGTTCAAACCCCCCAATTTGTAGTGTTTATTTTGGGTTCAATTGGTTTAGATTAATGGATAGACCTTTTTTTAACTAACAGCCCTTAATGATGGAATTGAGTAACGAGGTGTTGGTGACACAGAGAATTCCTCATCTCACTTGACGCCTAAAAGGCGTTTTGTTTAGTCTGGTTAAGCATTATGTATATATAAACTTTAGAAAATTGTTATGGGGAATTAATTTGTGTAAGTGAAATTATTGTAAATATAAATATTTCTGTAATTGTCTCAATACCAACCAATAAGGATAAAAGATAAACTAATCAATGTAAGTGGAATTATCGCATCTCTAAATATATAAAACAAAATCTGTATTTATTTTAATACTAATCAATAACGATAGGCTATTTTTAGTATAACAGTATAATAAAAATATATAACTCTGTTTTTCTTTAATATGACTAAACTTAGCGTGTATTTACTGCGAACAGTTGCAATCCTGCTTTAACAGTAGGATATTTTAAACATTAATTTTTGAGATTTTGGTAAATGATTATCAATGTGACAAATAAATCATAATTTGTCAAATAAATTGTCACGATGCAGAAATTTTCAAAAAAAAGAGAACGCTACAACTTGCAACTTTACAACACATTACAGGGATTTTGGCATTTAAGTATACTTTCACTTATTCCATATAAACATTTGTAAAATTAATGAACTTAACAAAACTAACTCGAAGTATACACGATTCCATTTGTTTCTGGATCTCGCCTAGCTATGGAAAAGTGACAGTTTAAGTATTGTAAATGGGGCTGGTTGTGTTTTAAATCAGGGTTTTTAAATGTCACTGTCAGATGTTCGATTTTAAGGTTATAATTTCTGACTATTGTGATCTTACACTGTTGCCTGTTTTACAAATTTTCAGATATAAAAGGATAATAATATGCAGTTTTAAGATTAACAAAATTTACTACTTGGTTTTTGTACATACAAACACAGCAATAATATTGTATATAACAAATATAATGAATTCGGCTCTGCAAACTTATTTCGTCATCCATTTGTATTTCTCGCTTGGGTTTCCCGTTAACACATTTTGATCAACTCCATCCATCCACCTTAATTTTGGTCATTCTCTCTTCTGTTGGCCCTCAGTATTTTTTTGTAGAATTGCAAATTTATTCCCACCCTCTTGTGATACTGATAATTTTCATGTCAAACAATTTTTAAGCCCTCATTCCACTTTTATTATTTAGCATTGCAACACTAGATTAATTTGATTTAATAATAAAATGCTCGAAGAAGCGATCGCGTGGCGAAATAATTGTTGCAAGATTAACAATAAACCTCTTGAAAATTAAAAAGAGGATTACTTATGATATCATAAATTATTGCAACACTGTTAAAATAAGGAATCAGGAGTGGCAATTGATAAAAAATGTAAATGTTGATACTGCAACATAACAACACGAAAGCATGGCTAGGCGAGATCCAGAAACAAATGGAACGGTGTATATATTTTGAACACTTTAAATCAGTGTTTTATACGCGTGGTGCATGAAGTAAAATTTCGAGTTTAGAAAAGCCTGATTTGGCTTGGTCGCTCCGCTGCGCTACGCGACCAAGCCAAATTTTCAGACTTTTCTAAACTCGAAATTTTACTTCATGCTTAGTCTGGGAGTGGAAAATAATTGTTAGAGTATTTAAATTGAAAGTTTTTAATAAGATCACGAATGTCTGAAAATTTACATTGAAAAATCGTAACATGTATACCTAAAAGAAAAATTCCTTGTATTTAGAACTTTTTCAAAATTAGAACATATAAATAGGTAGATAATAAAGAAGACAGATATTAATGAGCAAGGAATATACCCACTGAACACGGAAACATTTTAAACATTGCACGAATATTTATTTATTTATTTATTCTCTTACGGGAAACCCCTTTTACAAAGAATATGTACAAAATAAACATGATACTAAAATAAAACTATGCATTCAAAATATTACAAAAATGTTTTAGCAGCGTTACAAACATTGTATAAACATTGTAATGTACCCTGTACATCATTATTATATTACATTTTATTATTATATTATTTCTCATTATTATTATTATTATGTATATTTCGCACAGATAACATTAGGGCCAACAAATAGTCAGAAACCGATCAATAACAATTTGTTTATCAGTACTTTCACTAAAGATGTTATTTCAAATCATTATCTTAAGTAAATGTTTTCTACCGCGCTCATTAGACATTGCCCCTAACGTTATGCGCGTCCCTTTTGTTATAATCTCTTTCTTCCAGAGCTTGATTAGAATAAGTTGTTAGTCTTATTTCAGACATCGCGAAATCACTCTTACTCTTGTAATCCGTTTATACGAATTCTTTTATATTAATAAATCTGTTAAAGTCATAAACAGTATATTAATAACAATTAATATCCGCCTCCCGCTCAACCATTACAACATTTTCCCTGCAATATTGATTTATTGACATTACCTATATGTTGAAAATGATACTTAATATCAACATTGTTTTCTAACGTTTCAAAAATGTTGCGGCAACGTCACAAAAGTTGTATAATCATTAAAATTTGACTTTTACTCAACATTGTATTGTAAACATTTAAAAAATATTGAAAATGTTAACATCACATATTTAACACGGTATCATTGTTGAAACTGATTGCTGTAATGCAATGTTGTGGTTTACACATTTCGTGGATATTGAGCAAATAGTGAGTTCTTTTTGTGTATACATATCCTAATTATATGTTGTAAATCTTCAGATATTCGGTGTTTTTTTAAAAGAGGTTAATTCAAAGCTATAAACGAGTGTTTTCCATTCCCAGATTAAGCATGAAGTAAAATTTCAAGTTTAGAAAAGCCTTAAAATTTGGTCAGGCTTTTCTAAACTCGAAATTTAACTTCATGTGCCACGCGTATAAGACGCAAATTTCAATTGAAGTTCACTTGTTTACAATATTTTGGTGTTTTAGAGTTTAAGGGTACTAGGTATTTAGGTACTGGGCTACTGCCCCCATAGACGATACATTACTTTTTGTAAGATAGTTTTTTTTCTTGCTAATATATATATATATATATATATATTTGTATCTTTTAACCTATTTAAACCCAGAAATAAATATTGCCTTAATATTACGAGATAAACATTTCTATAACGTTTACTTAATTGCTGTATATCGGGTTGTGTACAACACGGATTCTATGCATTCTTCGTATGCAACCTAACATTCATATATTTGCATATTGGATTGCATACAAATAAGAGTAATCGCTGGTGTTGCATGGGCGCTGCTTTGTCAACGGTGCAGCAACCTTTTTCTTCAAACGTTAGCATGCAACGTTCCTGCAGGCGGACATTCAGCGTTTATGCAACGTCTTTTCAAGATTCATGCAATTTAAAACGCAACGTTTCGTATTACGCGGTAACATTGGTGCAACGTGTCATGCAACGTTTCTTTGTTCAGTGAGTAACCTGATAGTATTCTACCTGATCGTCAGCCACATTATTAAATTAGTAGTAGATACAAATAATATGAGGCTAATGGATAAATACATTTGTAATCGTAATCTTTGTGAGTTAATTGAATTGTCAACAGTAATTGCACAAGTGCATTGGAAATTATCGGTAACAAGTTTGTACTCTTTCGACAAACAAAGTCGTATTGCTTGGCAACAGTCCCGAGCCCGTAGGGCGAGGGACTGTTGCCTAAAGCAATACGACTGTGTTTGTCGAAAGAGTGCAAACTTGCGATAATTTCCAATGCACGAGAGCAATTTATCAGACTATATCCCAACAAAAATATTACAATAAAAAAGCGTTCACAAAAACTGAAGTGTATAATTTTTATTTGACAGTAGTTTGACGTTCAATTTATTTACAAAAATTGAACAATGAATTGGGATAACCAATCACGTGCCGAAACATAATACGAGTAGAGAACCAATCACAGTGCCGAAATCGAACTCTACATGAATTTGTTATCACGGCAACAACGACTTCTAGAAGCTGATTGGTTCTAATTCATTCGTGTTTCGGCTCGCCGTCTTTGGCGGGATATAGTCAGCGTAATATAACGAGTGGTATGATTATTATCGATGATATTTTGGAGTTGAAACCGAGCTACTTCGGTTTCAACGACAAAATATCATCGATAATTAATCATATCACGAGTTATATTTAGTGAGAGAATATAACGAATAAAATAATGTGAGTCCCTTAACATTATCGACAGCTGAGATATTGTTGTTTCCCTATTAATTGAGAATTTTTTAACCGCACAAAAGTTCGTAAACTGCCGCCACTGTGATTCTTTATTCATGACGGTGTTTTTGGGCGTTGCACTTTTCACTTTTCTATTAATATCACTGCACGAAACTTTACCTATTTTGACTTTTCGAATGACAGGACAACTTAACACCCACCGCTTCTTTTGTTTTTTATCATCGCGATGATAGACATGTACCTACGGCTTTCCTTGCATCTCATTGGTTCAAAATTCGTTCTAGTAGGCTATGAGTTGTATTCTCAGCCGTAATATAACGAGTGGTATGATTATTATCGATGATATTTTGGAGTTGAAACCGAGCTGCAGATTCAAAGAGCCCGAAGGGCGAGTTGAATGTGCTGCTTCGGTTTCAACGACAAAATATCATCGACAATTAATCATATCACGAGTTATATTTAGTGAGAGAATATAACGAATACAAAAAAATGCGATTCCCGCAATATTATCGACACCTGTGATATTGTTGTTTCCCTATTGATTGAGAATTTTTTAACCGCACAAAAGTTCGTAAACTGCCGCCACTGTGATTCTTTATTCATGTGTTTTTTGGCGTCGCACTTTTCACTTTTCTATTAATATCACTACACGAAACTTTACATATTTTGACGTTTCGAATGACAGGACAACTTTACACCCACCGCTTCTTTTGTTTTTTATCATCGCGGTGATAGACATGTACCTAAGGCTTTCCTTGCATCTCATTGGTTTAAAATTCGTTCTAGTAGGCTATGAGTTATATTCTCATATTAATATCAGATTTTCCTTCACATAACCTACAAATTAAAAGTTGTGTGTTTTAGGTTAGGACAAGATTATTCACATGTTATGCTGTAATCATAACATGTGAATAATCTTGCCTTAACCTAAAACACACAACCTGAATCATACCACTAAATTCTTGAAATGGTAAATTTGATTGGTCATATTAAAAAAAAAACAGATTATATGTTTGAATATTAATTTAAATAAAATTCATTTGGTTTTTTTCACAAAATTTTATTATTATTATTTTTTTGTGAAACAAACTAAGTGATTTTTATTTAAATTAATATTTATACATATACAGGGTGTATTTGAAATAACGAACAGGCTCTTAACCACAAAGAGATTATATTATTTCTAAATATAATTCACAATTATTTTGTTTATAGTTCTAACAATGAGCCCGCAATTAATTATTAAAATAACAGTAAAAATAGACAACATTTTTGGAAGCACTGGCAATTAGAAATAATTTTTAAACGACATGCGGCATCAGCTTTATCAAATTACAACAAGCGCTTAGGGAAAATATCGGAGTTCACTCGTCACTCGTCACGGCGTATTGTGTCAATGGAGCAGGTCGACGGCCGGGCCTCGGGATTTATGGCACACTTGTAAAAACATTTATTGCTTACACATTTTTAGAAATTTACAATGAATTTAATAGGGGTGGTAAAGGCGGATTTCAAGATTTCAAGAAAAAATATGTTTGTGTTTAGTCTTTGCTGAAACTTATTCAGACAAACATCTTTTTTTGTGAAAATGGCGCGACACATTTATTCTAATATTGAACTAGCCGATATGTTAATTATTTACGGCGAAGCTAGGTGCAATTCCGCGGAAGCAGTAAGGCTTTATCAGGATCGGTTTCCCGAACGGCATTTACCAACACCAAATCGTTTTCGGGAGTTACTTCAAAGAGCACGTGATACAGGAAGTTTGCAACCCGTTGGCGCAGTTGACAGAGGTGTTAACCGAGCAGATCATTTGTTTGCAGTGGAACATCAAATTTTAAATTTGTTAGAAGCGGATCCCGGTTTAAGTACACGGATTATCTCTCGGCAGTTGGGTGTTTCTCATAGCTTTGTGCATAAAATCATCCGCGAAAATAATTTTCACCCCTATCATTATCAACGGGTTCAACATCTTCAGCCAGGGGATTTTCAACAGAGAGTTGCGTTTTGTGAATGGCTTTTAGAACAAAGTGCCCGAAATCCAAACTTCACTAATAACATTTTAGTGACGGATGAATCGTGCTTTACGCGAAATGGCTGTTTTAATTTTCATAACATGCATGTTTGGGCAGAGAATAATCCCTATTCTACGCGCCGATCGCATTTTCAGCATCGTTTCTCCCTTAATGTTTGGGCAGGCATTGTAAATGACCAGTTAATTGGACCTTTCATTTTTCCATTTAATTTAAATGGCGGCCGTTATTTAGATTTTCTAGAAAATGAACTTCAAGATCTTTTAGAAGATGTGCCTCTAGCTGTGCTGAGACAGTTATGGTTTCTGCACGATGGTGCACCTCCGCACTACGATCGGCGTGTTAGAAATTATTTAAACAATGAATTTCCAGGACGATGGGTTGAACGTGGAGGTACTGTTCCATGGCCTCCTAGAAGTCCGGATTTAAACCCATTAGACATTTTTCTTTGGGGGTATTTAAAAGTGAAGTGTATGTCGAGGAAATTGACGATGCTGATACACTCAGACAACGAGTTCACGACTCAGCTAACGCAATAAAAGAAAAACCGCGGCAAATGTTCACTTCGGTTCATGAAAACTGGCTAAGGAGAGCCCAATTGTGTATTGAGTGCGAAGGGCGTCAATTTGAACATTTAATTTAGTTTCATGTGACTTTTTATAAAACAATTGTGAGCGACTTTTAATTGTTTTATACGTGACCTACTTTTAACAAATTGCATGCTCGAGTGTGTGGTAAGTGTTATCGTAGTAAAACTGCTACTTTACTGCTATTTATACATGAAAATAACATGTGTAGAAGATATCAATTTACTAGCTCAAGTCAAGTGCATTTTTCTTAATGAATGTGAATAAACTTGAGGAATGTTTATCTTTTACAAAAAAACGTGATTACACTTCAAATTTCGAAGGCAAAGACTCTCGCGTTTAAAGTAAACAAACACGCATTCCACGCAGACCAAATTAAACGAGAAAAGCATTGGTTCTCAAAATGTATAGAAAAAGACTCGAAAAATGTTGAGAATTCAAAAAAAAAAAATTCGAAAAAATTTTGATGGAGATGGGTTCACACATATTTTGTGTATGTGCCCTTAAATGCCTGTTCGTTATTTCAAATACACCCTGTATATATATTTGTATTTTTTAACCTATTTAAACCCAAAAATAAATATTACAAAATATTACAAGATAAACATTTCTATAACTTTTACTTAATTGCTGTATATCGGGTTGTGTACAACACGGATTCTATGCATTCTTCATATGCAACCTAACATTCATATATTTGCATGTTGGATTGCATACAAATAAGAGTAATCGCTGGTGTTGCACGGGCGTTGCTTTGTCAACGGTGCAGCAGCATTTTTCTTAGCATGCAACGTTCCTGCAGGCGGACATTCAGCGTTTATGCAACGCTTTTTCAAGATGCATGCAATTTAAAACGCAACGTTTCGTATTACGCGGTAACATTGGTGCAACGTGTCATGCAACGTTTCTTTGTTCAGTGAGTAACCTGATCCTCCTATTCTACCTGATCGTCAGACACATTATTAAATTAGTAGTAGATACAAATAATTTGAGGCTAAAGGATAAACACATTTGTAATCGTAATCTTTGTGAGTTAATTGAATTATCATATTAATATCAGATTTCCCTTCACATAACCTACAAATTAAAAGTTGAATTACAGCATAACATGTGAATAATCTTGCCCTAACCTAAAACACACAACCTGAATCATACCACTAAATTCTTGAAATGTTAAATTTGATTGGTCATATTAAAAAAAAACAGATTATATGTTTGAATATTAATTTAAACAAAATTCACTAGGTTTTTTTCACAAAATTTTATTAATATTATTTTTTTGTACAACAAACTAAGTGATTTTTATTTAAATTAATATTCATACATACAGAAAGTTTTATATAACACCGAACATGTTCATCAAAATAATTTTTCTTTTAAATATACATATGTATACGTCGTACATTTTCCGACGTTCAGTTTATTAAAAGAATTTAATTTGAAGCTTTAAACGAGTGTTTCCCACTCCCAGACTAAGCATGAAGTAAAATTTCGAGTTTAGAAAAGCCTGAAAATTTGGTTTGGTCGCGTAGCGCGAAGCGCGGAGCGGCCAAACCAAATTTTCAGGCTTTTTTAAACTCGAAATTTTACTTCATGCGCCACCGATACACAACACTGATTCAATGTAAAGTTTAGCGGTGTGCTTTAAACTTCGTAATATGTCAGTGTTTTGTACCGGTGGCGCATGAAGTAAAATTTCGAGTTTAGAAAAGCCTGAAAATTTGGTTTGGCCGCTCCGCGCTTCGCGCTACGCGACCAAACCAAATTTTCAGGCTTTTCTAAATTCGAAATTTTACTTCATGCTTAGCCTGGGAGTGGAAAACACTCGTTTAAAGCTTCAAGCTAAATTGTTTTGACAAACCGAGCGTCGGAAAATATACGACGTATGCATATGTATACTTAAAAGAAAAATTCTCTTTATGAATATGTTCGGTGTTACATAAAACTCTCTGCATATACTTAATCATGTTTCATCAAGTTATTGATGGGAACATAGTGAAAGATATAATAAAAATATACTGGATTTGTTTATACCCTAGGTCTCCAAACTATCTTCTTCGCGGGCCACAAATACAATTCTACATAATAAAGTCGGCCAAGATCCGATTAATTTTATAAAATTATGAAAAATTTAAGGAACAATTGTTACAATATTTCAAAATATGACATTTACAAAAAAAAAATACAATCGCGGGCCGGATTCATGCAAGTCGCGGGTCGGATTTGGCCCGCGGGCCGCAGTTTGGAGACCACTGGTTTATACTAATACTACTAATCAATAAATATACATTATTTTTAGTATAACAGTATAATAAAAATATACTGTATTCGTATTTATTTGTAAAATCATAAATTATTTGTCGTTTACATTGGCCAGGAAATGTTAACCCGATTATCAAATGATTTTATTCTTCATGAAAATGTGAAATGTGATGTAATCACTTGTGAATGATAAAAATGGTTTAATTTTTGGCTCACAAAACAAAACACTTTATTATCAATCACAATTGGAATTTATAAGCATTTAAAGATATTATTAAAATTGTTATAATTGGGTTATTGACATGATTACAATAAATACTTTTTACACTGTTTTCTAGACACATTCTTTTTCTATATTTTCTTAAAATTCGATGACAAACAGGTCAGTCTACCTATTTAGAACAAAAGACCTATCTAAAATCACGACACACAGGTTTACCTATTCGAAAAATTAGAGGCCAACAACTTCACAAATGCCATAGACGTTAATTAGTTACATCGTTAAATAACATTCAGTCTGGCTCAAATTTCACCAATCTAAAATTGGATAATCCCAATGATAATTAGATAGAACATTCAACAAACTACATCTACTGAAGCCCGAGATAAACTCGCTTGTGATTGTGTGTTATTTTTTTGCAACAATTAAACCGTATTTTATTTTTGTTATCAAAGAGGGATATGTATAAAGTTCAAAAACAAGTTTGCTGCGTGTCCCACCAGTCTTTAGCCAGACGGAGGAACGGCTAGTCGGTCGGTTGATCAAGGCAGTTAGTTGCTTGTGTTTTGTTTGGGTGAAAACAAGGATTGCGTGTTTGTTTATTTGCTTCATATAAATCGAGTGAGTGTTTACTACAGTTGTGTTGATTAATGTTGTTATATTTTCTGTGCATAAATTAAACATCGCATTGTTGTAACGTGAACCTGAACTGGTATTAGCATATGCATTTGCATCTTTTGTCATTGAAGATTGTCTTTCAAATGGAATTTTTTACATCAATAAAGTACGCTTTAATTCAAAGGACAGTTTTTAGAATGTGGATTTAAAAAAGGGATTTGGTTTTTGAGAAATACTTGTAAAAAAGTGAAACTGATTTTATTTTCCTCAGTTTTAATAAGACGTGTTCAAATCTAAACAAAAATTTGAGTATTTATACTTTGCAAATCAAATGTACTCAACCCATTACCGACCGAGCAATTATAGAGTTAACTCTAAAAGTTGATTTTAGGTAAAATTCTGCATTTCTTTTTGTGATTTCTATGAATGATTTGTTATATTACATACTGGGAATTTTTCTTTTAAATATTCATTATTTATAAATATAATAAATGTTCAAGCATTCGTCGATTTTATAAAAACGTTAAATTTGAATATTCCAACGAGTGTTTCCACTCAGAGACTAAGCATGAAGTAAAATTTCGAGTTTAGAAAAGCCTGAAAATTTGGTTTGGTCGCGCGTAGCGCTACGCGACCAAATCAAATTTTCAGGCTTATCTAAACTCGAAATTTTACTTCATGCGCCACGCGTATAAAACATTGAAATAATGTGAAGTTAAAAACACACTCAGAAATACTTTAATATATTTTTTCTACGACCGCTCCCGAAAACAGTAATTTCGTCGCTATACCTGTGCATTGAAAGGTGAAAATTTAATTTTTGTATTTTAACAAGTAATGACAGTTTTGAAAATTGAATTTTCAAAACTACGACTAGGTTTGAAAGTAATGACGTTTGAGGATGTCAAAATTATTAAATTAAATGAGTAGTGACGAAGAACAATAAACGCCGCACAGTGTAACCGTAATCCCGAAAATAGCCAAAAATATAATAAAGGTATCAAAATTAACGTCTACTTTAAACAAAATTATTGTTCATAATCACTTCTGCATACTTCAGATTAGATGTATAGGCTTTTTTTGTCAAGATTTATCCTCAATTTTGGAAGTTATTAAATTTTGAAGAAGACAATTCTGTGAGAGAATTTAGAACGTATAAATAGCGCATACTTTCGTGGTCTATATGTAAACTATCAAGTTAAATAACCAGAAATAGAATTATATTTTATAATCAGTGTCTATTTTGATTTGACATTGTAAGTTTATTATGTAATTAAACTTTTTTATAAAAGCCTAATCATAACAAGAAATTTAAAGTTTTTGTTAATATTACATTTTTGTCCACTGATTATAGAGGCTTCTACTTCGTTATACATTGTTGAACATAAATAAAACACTGTTTATCACTTTGTTTGTATAACAATTGGTTTATTTGGTGACTATAGTTTCGATACTACACGTATCATTATCAAACCGTTAGTTACTAACGGTTTGATAATGATACGTGTAGTATCGAAACTATAGTCACCAAATAAACCAATTGTTATACAAACAAAGTGATAAACAGTGTTTTATTTACATTTTTGTGTTAAAAAACTGTTATTTCTATTATTTAAAGTATTTAGAAAACATGATGTGTGTCATAAACTTACCAAATTATTCAACTTTATTTATTAGTAATTTTGTCCAATTTTTAGTGCAACGGTTATGCTCTGGGCCGCCGCTGTTTGATCGTAGGAAAAGCAGAGTGTTAAACACGTATTAAAAGCTGCATTTCATGCTCATACTTTGCATTTACTAGTCCTGCGGGCTCGTAAATGCAATTTGGTATTCGCATGCAATGCGAAGCTTTCAAAACTTGTCAAACAATCTACAATAATTATAAATTCATTTTCAACTTGTTTCTCATTGATCACTTGATGAAACATGATTAAATATTTAAAAAATATTAAATTTAAAATAAAATCACTTGGTATGTTTCACTAATTATACGTCTTTATTCCGACTAGTTTCGGCTATCAGCCATTTTCAAGGAATGTACAAAAATAATGTTTTACTGAAAATATATACAGATTTACAAAAAGGGGGAGGGTCAGGCAATAAGAGCGTTCGCGATCGGTGATGTCCAGATGTCTTCGTTGTCGTTGACGACGTTTTTCTTTAATTTTATGGCCCTGTTAATTTCCAAGCCTTCTCGGAAGTTGAGGATACGACCTTTATTTCCTATATAATGGATTTTGAAATTATTCGGATTGAAAAAATGTCCGAATGTGTTCAATGTTTGGACAGACCTGTAGACTGTTTATTATTATTTATATCTTTATGGTGTTAATCGAATCTAGTTTTGAAATTTCTACCTGTCTGTCCAATATATATTGCATCACATTCTCCACAAAATATGTAAACACTTGAACAACATACTTCCCTCCTTAATCAACTTTAATTCTAGATATGCAATCAAAAACACCTTAGGCTTAGTTAAAAAATTAGAAAGAGTAAATGTACCTTCAAATGCAAAATTAATTTCGTTCGATGTAAAAAGTCTATTTACCTCAATTCCAATCAACCAACTTAAAACTATATTACACACAAAAATTATTAATACTGACCATCCACCTGCAATAATTAATGAATTAAAATTATTAATAGATATCTGCATCGAACAAAGTTATTTTAATTTCAATAATAAAATTTACAAACAAATAGATGGTTTACCAATGGGTTCACCTCTATCTCCATTATTATCTGAAATTTTTATGGAAAATTTTGAACAATTATTATTTAATAAACAAGATAGTAAACATATTCATTTCTGGGCTGGATATGTGGACGATGTGTTCTGCATTTGGACAGGTACTCTTAGACAGTTAGACATTTTTACACAATTTTTAAATTCATTAAATCCAAAAATACAATTCACTACAGAAATAGAAAAAGATAATAGTTTAAATTTTTTAGATCTAACCATTACAAAAACTAAAAATAACCTAACATATAAGATTTACAGAAAAGAAACATTTACAGATACTATTATACCAGCTTCATCAAACACGCATACTCAAATCAAATATAGTACGTTTCATTCACTAATACATTGTTAAACATCCCGATGAATTCGGAAAACTATTCCATTGAACTCCACACCATAAAAACAATTGCAAAAAACAATGAAAATATTATCGATCAAATAATTAAGTCAAAAAAACAGAAACCACTCATGATATATTTCTATACAGAAACAGAGAACGAAAAGAAAAATTGGAATAAGTTAGAATATGTTGAAAACCTAACACCGTTAATCAAAAATTGTTTCAAAGGGAATAAATTTAACATCATTATGACCAACCCCATTAATCTTAGCAAACTTTTAGTTAACAAAAAATTTAAACAAGATAAACTATGCGACAGTGGAATATACGAGCTACAATGTGTAGAATGTGATGCAATATATATTGGACAGACAGGTAGAAATTTACATTACATTACATTACATTACATTTTTACATCGAACGAAATTAATTTTGCATTTGAAGGTACATTTACTCTTTCTAATTTTTTAACTAAGTCTAAGGTGTTTTTGATTGCATATCTAGAATAAAAGTTGATTAAGGAGGGAAGTATGTTGTTCACGTGTTTACATATTTTGTGGAGAATGTGATGCAATATATATTGGACAGACAGGTAAAAATTTCAAAAGTAGATTCGATGAACACCATAAAGATATAATTAATAATAAACAGTCTACAGATCTGTCCAAACATTGTAACACATTCGGACATTTTTTCAATCCGAATAATTTCAAAATCCATTATACAGGAAATAAAGGTCGTATCCTCAACTTCCGAGAAAGCTTGGAAATTAACAGAGCCATAAAATTAAAGAAAAACGTCGTCAACGACAACGAAGACATCTGGAAATCACCGATCGCGAACGCTCTTATTGCCCGACCATCCCCCTTTTTGTAAATAGGGCCTCTCCAAAATATCTAAACCAGCACCCTCTATAAGCGCGGGAGTATAATGGAAGAAAAGAAACCACAATTGTTACAATTTATGACTTTATCTGTTAGAATAGCAGGTAGTTTGCCTTTTTTTCCTTTTTAAAGTGTTTTAAACGGTCGTTCATGTTCATTTGATGACTCCAACAATTTAACTCATTAATCAATATGTTATGCAATGGTATTATTTGGTTACGTTTTAATCAAATCGATTAAATAGAGCACGCTAATCTAGCAATAAAAAAAATGCAAAATAAGATTATGATCTGGGTTTAAAACGTGCTTAAAACTTGTTTAAAACACGTTTAAAACGTGTTTAAAACAGAATATACGGGGCATTTTTCTTTTGTGAACATATCCCGATAATTACAGCGTTTTTTAAAGTTGTGGGTAATCTTTGTTTTAATGCGGTTAATTTAAGGCTTTAAACGAGTGTTTTCCACTCCCAGACTAAGCATGAAGTAAAATTTCGAGTTTAGAAAAGCCTAAGAATTTGGATTGGCCGTGTAGCGAAGCGGAGCGGCCAATCCAAATTAGGCTTTTCTAAACTCGAAATTTTACTTCATGCGCCACGCTTTAAAACACTGATTTACAGTGAAGTTCAAAAAACACACACTTACAACAACGGTTATAAGCAACTTAATATACGTTAGAGTTATTAGGTTGCCTATAATCACTGCTTTAAACAATTTTGTCAGCGCAGAATTTGACTCACGTTTTATCCACATTTCTATGTTAGATTGCTAAAGCCGTATATTTTAAACTTTGCGATATTTCAGTGTTTTATACGCGTGGCGCATGAAGTAAAATTTCGAGTTTAGAAAAGCCTAATTTGGATTGGCCGCTCCGCTACGCTACGCAGCCAATCCAAATTTTCAGGCTTTTCTAAACTCGAAATTTTACTTCATGCTTAGCCTGGGAGTGGAAAACCCTCGTTTAAAAATTCAAATTAAAATCTTGAACAAAGCACAACGAACGTCAAAAAAATTACAGTGTATACTTAGTATACCTGATAGAAAAAATCCCTGTATTTAAAAACCACATTTATGCACACAGTTTTATTGTAATAAAATGTTTTGTTTGATAATGGAATTTGAAATATCTTAAACAATTTAGCTAAAATTTAAAAACAAACAAAAAATTTTAATGAATTAATATAAAATATAATTTAGCAAATTTTTATTTTTAGCAGCTAAGATAATAAAAAAACGGTTTTAAACAAATACAACGTTTATAACATATTTTAAACAAATTTAAGATTTAAAACATGTTTAAAACGAAACCGTTTAAAACACGACGGCTGTTTTTAAACATGTTTAAAACACTGTTTTAAAACAAAGTGTTTTAAATATAACAACCCTGGTTATGATTGATCATCTAACGAGTGTTTCCAATCCCAGATTAAGCATGAAGTAAAATTTTGAGTTTAGAAAAGCCTGAACATTTGGCTCAGGCGTAGCGCAGCAGAGCGACTGAGACAAATTAGGCTTTTCTAAACTCGAAATGTTGCTTCATGCGCGACGCGTATAAAACGCTGATTTAATGTTAAATGGTCTATAACCAACTAATTAGCAAGTGAAATACGTTTTGTACGACAATCATTAATTCTTTAAATGACGGAAAAAGTGCTATAATGAACACATACATTATTTTTGTATTAACGACGTGAACACCATCTACTGTCAATAGCACTACTCAAAAATTGGCAGCAGATGGTGTCCACATCGTCAATTTATATGTAAATTACACATAACTACTAAAATGGTTATAGATGTTCAGTTTTTTTCTGGATTTTAAAATGCACAATCAATTGACATTTATAATAGTCATTTTGTGAGTACAATAGACAACACTATTGGCAGTAGATGGCGTTCACGTCGTCAACCTAAATGTAAATTACATATGACTATTAAAATTGTCAATTTATAGTGCAATTTGAAATCCAGAAGAAAACTAACCATCTTTATTCATTTTAATAGTCTCATATGTAATGTACATTTAAAATAACGACGTGAACTATTTATGAAAAGGAAAAACGATAAAAAAAAATCTGAAATCTAGAATCAAATGACAACAAAACAATATTTCAAACATTAAAAGTGCGATTCTTTTCGCAATCTACAACAAGTTAGTCTTACAAAGACACGCATTGAAACAACTACTTCCCGGGCTAATACCCCGACGGACATTGAATTATACAACAAGTGTTTGCTGTTACATACAGTAACCTACTGCAAATGTAACAATTCGGGTCAAATTATTCAGGCCATCTATAGACGAATGAATAATTTGACCCGAATTGTTACATTTGCAGTAGGTTACTGTATGTAACAGCAAACACTTGTTGTATAATTCAATGTCCGTGGGGGTATTAGCCCGGGAAGTAGTTGTTTCAATGAGTGTTTGATATAGTCTTTGTAAGACTAACTTGTTGTAGATTGCGAAAAGAATCGCACTTTTAATGTTTGAAGTGTTCTGCAACCAAGAATTGGCAATTTCATTTATACTTAAAACAATATTTGTCAACCATTAGTTTAATTATTGACAAATGCAGCTTTGTTATTTGCTTCCAAAGGCTACTTGTTTAAGTCGTGACAATTGTGAATTTTTCATAATACTTTCTTTTAAGTTTGCCTTTAATTTTTTAACGAAAGAAGATAGCAAAAAATTAGCTCTTTTGAAATATCTAAAAATATTGGTATGTATCTGGGAAAAAAATGTCGATGACGTCATTACTTCAGTTTCAAAATTTAGTAAAATATGCAATTTTGGATTAAAATAGACCTTAGTCAATCCCATTTATGAACCTTTTTTCAGATTGTTTTCTACTGTTTTTCCTTTTCTAATAATAGAGCAGAGACATCAAGTTTCGCTCACCCTGTACATTTTATATGTAAAATGGTAATCTTTTGTTTTTTGTAAAGAGTGCCTTAGAAACAGTCAAGTAACTCACTTATTTGACAACTCCTAAGACCCATAATTTGCTTACATATCACCCCTGAAGACGGCCATCCAACGATATATATTTTACCAATTGTGATGTATTTTAAACTAACGAGTGTCTTCCACTCCCAGACTAAGCATGAAGTAAAATTTCGAGTTTAGAAAAGCCCCGCGTAGAAAATTTGTCGAGGGTCGCGTAGCGACCCGAGACAAATTTTCACGGGGCTTTTCTAAACTCGAAATTTTACTTCATGCGCCACGCGTATAAACCACTGATTTACAGTAAAGTTAAAAATATATAACGCTTAGATGTGATGATGATTAATATTTACCAAGATGTAAACGTCAGATATGTTATAAAAAAAATTATTGACCTAAAATTGTACACGTAGACATAATTTTCGACTTTATTTTACAAATGTCGTATTAATTATAATTACATTTTAAATAATTTCATAAATATCCAATAAATCTTCCTATCAAAACCACCTCAAACTGAACAAAAGATAACGCCACGCGCCGGCTGAAAACATGGACTTCTTACTACCTGCTAATATCGGGTTGTCATTGACACCCAAAAAATGCGGTTGGTGTTCATAATGGATTAATCCTTAAGTGCTCGGTCTCTTTCCCCTTACCCTCCAACATTTTAGGAAAGAGATAGAAATCGGAAGATTTTAGAGTTTTTGGTCTAGTCGCTTGTAAATCTGTATATATTTTCAGTAAAACATTATTTTTGTACATTCCTTGAAAATGGCTGATAGCCGAAACTAGTCGGAATAAAGACGTATAATTAGTGAAACATACTAAGTGATTTTATTTTAAATTTAATTTTTTAAAAATATTATAAATTCAACTTTACATTTTTCTTCACTTGATGTCCAGGGAGGGCCTGGGCCCGCATTCGCAGTACCGATGCAATTTGTCATCGGTGAGAAGTTGCACTGAAATGACGTCATTTTACTCCAAACGGTTGGGTAAAGTAGTCCCAAAATGACGTAATTTCAGTGCAATTTCTCACCGATGACAAATTGCATGGGTGCTGTGAATAGCCCCCCTGGACATTAAGAAATCATACACATTTTGAAATAATTTGCAAAAATGATGTAAAATTATGTATGTTTTTATAAAGTATGAAAGCAATTGCCAATATATTGATTGTAGAATATTTTGAAAAATACTAAAAGTACGATTCTCGTTGTCAACGTTTCTTTTAAACGCACATCAATAATTAGTAAATGTTTGACGATTTTTAAAATTATTAAAAGTACGATTATATTCGCAATTTACAACTAATTTGTTTTAAAAATATTAAAACAAACACTCATCGAAACACCTAATTAAGTTTTTACCTAAATTTGGCAATTGTTTTGACTTAATGAAAATTATTGACAATAAGAGTTACGCAAACATGACGACATTTATAGAATTCAAGAACATTATATATTATCTATAAAAATCATTAATATTTGCAAACAAATCGCGCGCAAAATCGTCGCACACTCCTTTTTTTGCGCGCTTGAAAGGAACATGAATGAACTTAATTTTGTGGGTGGTGAGTTGAGTCCAGGATTTTTTACCACCCTGTGCACCCTGGCAAAGTTTGACTTTTTTTTACATCACGAACATCTTTATTTCTCAGGGAGGTGGCAGAGGCTGCAATAAACTATGCGTCGGGTTAACTTACATGGCCTTAAGGTCGGAAATTTACATGTTATTTGGCCATAAGAACGAACAACGATTAATCTTCCATAATAATGAAAATATATCTTTGAAACTTATACATATTGTACATTGAAGCTTTGCGGATAAATTGACAGTATTTGTTTTCAAAAAAATTAGTTCTTAAATTAAATATAAATTAAATAATGGAACACTGTCAAACGATCACATAAATCAGTCAAATACTTCCATTGGAAACAATATTTCTTCTTAATATTGCTATAATTTATTGAGGTAATTATTTTAAACATGTTGTATTAAATAGATTGATCGTAAATAAATGGTAAATAAAACTAATCGTTGCTTAGAAATCTCCATAAGAGCAATGTAAAATTTGATTATGCTTTCAATAAATAGGGGGCAGCATCGTGCCTTTTTCGTGATATTTTAAAAATATACAATGATTTCTAAATACATGTGTAAAGAAATAGGATTTGATATGTAGAATTCGTGTACGATATTAGTTGCGTACAATGTGCCAAATCCGAGCGCGAGCGCCAGGGGGGGATTTGGAGGAAAAAATTTAAATTAAAAATTTCGAGAAAAAAACATATCCACTCCATTGTAGATACATGAAACCCTTATAATCTTGCATGTTTATATTTTTCAACCCCCTATATTATTAACAATTAACGCTTAAATTTGAGCAATTTAGAAAACATCAATTTTACGGCATTACACTCGCAAGTTTAAATAATTTATTACATGGATAGTAGGCGTACTATAAATATAACATTATACACTATTGTTTATAACATAATACTGTATATTATGGTTGAAAAATCAAGTCTCTTAATATTTTAGAAAAAAAGTTAAAAAAATTTGAATATAAAATATATTTTAAATATAAATTTTAACTTTGGAAAGTGTTATAAAAAAAATGCCAACTCGATGAAGTCTGGGACTATCACTAAAAATGAGTTCTATGTTTTCTCTAACTACCCTCAAAATTTCGTATCTCCACCGGTGCGTTTTTGGGGTCTTTTTAATTTTTTTATTCGACGCCACCAATTAAAATTGGGTCGGGCGAGGCCCGTGTGCGGTGAGCATCGCGGAGTCGAGCGCGCTATTCTCGAGCAGCACGCAACATTATTTCTACGTTGGCCCCGAACAAAAAAATAATAAAAACGCACTTGAAACGCACATGTAACAATTCAAAAAAATTAGGGCTGTTACAGAAAATATTGACAAATGTTTATATAATAGTCATAATCCTCACAATCTACAATTTTTCTAATATACAGGTATATATCATAGTGAAATTATTTCTTCTCTGAGTATTTTTTGCACCATTTAAATCACATTTACAAAAATAGTTTTATGGGTTTTTTTCTTATTGATATACCGGGCTTTCATTAATTTCCGAACCCCACGTGACCAAAAATAGTAGGCAACCAAATGTACAAGGTCGTATGGCTCACACAAAAATTCCCTAGATTTAAAAATATTTATTCGCCGGCGTATTTTTATGACGACTGAAAATATTATATTTAAAATGATTAAAAAATAGGCTCATCTTCAAAAATGTAACTAATTAATACTATTTTCGCAGTATTTGCTTATCCTAGCAAATTGACTCTGCAAAATAAATAGAAATAAAACTCAATGTTTCAGAATAATTAAACAATTTTTGCTTACCTGAAAATTCCGGGCGAATCTTGTAAGATCTCAAAGGTTGGTTTAACGATGCACCGCGCATAAACGTTTATGTCAAATTTGACTTTAGTAACGTTTGGTTACTTTTTTCAAAGCCTCCAACGTACAAATACAATAATTTACGCGGCAATTTTAAATTTAGTCACGTGGGGTTCGGGAATTAATGAAAGCCCGGTATAAGGGTGTACATCTGTTACTGATAAAGGTCATCTGGTTGGTGTTTACATTTTTATTAGGGGTCCGATTGGAGCTGTCATTTACCGTAACAAATGGCATTCTTGTCACACAGTTTTTACGGTTTAAGTATCTGAAATGGATTTTTCTTAATTTTCTTGAAAGCAAAATATGCGTTTAGTGTTGAACGAAGTCTCCAACGGTTCACATATTTTTCTGATCCCTAAGCGAACGATTGAACATTATAAAGTAGTTATTAATTAAGTTAGTGTTAAGTGTTATTTAATTTGTTGACTATATACTCTTTCTTTGATTTAGTGTTTTTTGTGTATAAAATAGTTTAGTTTAGTGTTTAATAGTTTACATTAATTAAACTAGTGTTTAGTGTTAGTGTAATTTAATTAATCCAAAACGCTGAGTGATAACGGGAAAATTAAAATTACAAACGGTGATTTAAATAAGGTATGGTACGAATTAAAACCTAAAAATCTTATTCAGTCAAGCAATACCATTGATTATTTAATAAAATATACTGAAAATGTTTCGACGAAAAACAATAGTGAAAATGATGACATTCTTAAAAAAGTTAAGGGTTTCTGCAGTACTCTTAATAGAAAGTGGAAAATATGCTCAAGATCTCATATCAATTTCATTAAAAAAAATAGAAATTGGTTACTGCTGCCTTTTAAATACAACGAGGGTTCTGCCTTAATTGAAAATACAAACCTCTTTGAAAATATAGAAAATATTTCACCAATACCAAGTACATTCACAATACAAAGTAATACATCTAAAAGAAGACAAACTAATTTATTGATCACCGAAAATACACCAGAACAAACATTTTCAGCAGCAAAACAAAGTTTACGCGATAAAGGAAATATACCAGCAGCTAAATTAGTGGAAAGTGCTTCCTCGGATTCACAGGAAAAAATAAAAAAAGTCTTAACTTATTTAAAAACAAATGAAGTTGAAACTGTAAAAAAATTTACAGATGAAGAAGCTCTATCAATTTTTATTGATTCAAAAATGACGGCAGCAAGTTATAAAAATTTAAGAAAAAACTACGTTCTCATGGAGCAAAAGACCTTTTACCATCTTACAATAAAATTAAAATAATAAAGACAATGTGTTACCGAGCTAATATTTCTATTTCTCAAAATGGAGCATCAGTACCTTTGCAGAGCCTTCTTGAGCATACTTTATGTAGATTAATATCAACAGTTAAATTTCCTCAAGATACATCATTTAGTAAATTAATTTTGTTGTGTAAATATGATTGCGATGGCAGCTCAGGGCACTCTACTTATATACAAAAGCGATCTGATGATAGCAGTACAGATGAAGAAGAAATTACAGAGAAGAGTGTCTTTGTGTTCTCACTGGTTCCACTTAGATTATTTTCTGATGAAAGTGTTATTTGGAAAAACGAAAAACCTTCATCTATTAAATTATGTAGACCGATAAAATTTATTTATGTTAAAGAAACAAAACAGCTTATTCTAGATGAAGTTAAGAGTATGAGGCAAGAGGTAAATTTATTGGAAAAACAACATATTTATATTAATAGTAACCATGTAGAGATAAATTTAATTTGTTGTTTACAATGATCGACGGCAAAGTTATAAATACCTTAACAAATACTCCGAGCTCAAATTGTTTTATATGCAAATGTTCTCCGAAGGAGATGAATGATATTGAAAGAATTAAAAATATTCCTATTATCGAAGATAATTTAAATTATGGTATTTCTTCCCTTCATGCATGGATTAAGTTCATGCAATGTGTTCTTCATATCTTCTATAAATTAGATTTGAAGAAAACAACTACTCACGGATGCACGATAGAAGAGAAAAATAATATATTTAGTCGGAAAACTAGAATACAAAAACTATTACGTAAAGAGTTAGGGATAAGGGTTGATATTGTTGTGCAAGGAGAAGGTACTTCAAATACTGGCAACGTTGCTCGAATATTTTTTCGAAATTATGAGAAAGTAGCTGTCATCACTGAATTGAATGAAGAATTATTGAACAGATTTTATACAATTCTTATAACAATGTCGAGTTCTCGTAAAATAAATGTATTGATGTTTGATAAATATGCAGAAGATACGGCCCGACTTTACACCTCGTTATATGGATGGTATAGAATGCCTCCTAGTGTCCATAAAATTTTAATTCACGGGAGCAAAATAATTGGACAATGTCTTTTACCAATCGGAGAACTTTCGGAAGAGGCACAGGAAGCAACCAATAAAATATATAAGAGAGTTAGAGAAAACCATACTAGGAAAAACTCTAGGCTTAATACAATTCGAGATTTATTTAATATGCTTCTTGTATGTTCTGATACAATAATTTCTTCTTTGAGAAACGATGTAAAAATTCATAAAAAACAACTACCCGCAGACGCTAAAAAATTAGTTATTTGTGAAACAGACACAAGTGACAGCGAAGACGAACAGACTGATGAGGATACTGACAATTTTTCATTTTAAAAAAGTAAGTAAATAAAACAGTATAAAATACATAACTTCGTTGCCCAAAATCAGAAAAATGTAATGTATATTCTGATTAAAAATTCATATTTTAAACAACAGATTAAATTATTTTTAAACTACAGCAGATACTTTTCACATTTGTACGTTTTTTTGAGGTGCTTTATTTTTTATTAGGCGCAACCGATAAAAATCGGCACGGTCATTCGCAAAAACCTGACACAAAACGCACATGTAGAGATACGAAGTCTTTAGGCCATTTAAAAACATACTACTTTTTTTGGTGAAAGTCACAACCTATGTAATGATATAACAATTGTATATAATTTTGCTGCCTTGAATTATTATTATATTATTTTTTTTAGAAAATTGCTAACTTAACTTAACTTAACTGTAACTGCCCTCATTTTTTTGAATTTTTACATGTGCGTTTTAAGTGCGTTTTTATTATTTTTTGTTCTCGGCCAACGTAAAAATCATGTTGCGTGCTGCTCGAGAATAGCGCGCGCTCGACTCCACGATACTCACCGCACACGGGCCTCGCCCGACCCAATTTGAATTGGCGTCAAATAAACAAATTAAAAAGACCCCAAAAACGCACCGGTGGAGATACGAAATTTTGAGGGTAGTTAGAGAAAACATAGAACTAATTTTTAGTGATAGTCCCAGACCTCATCGAGTTGACATTTTTTTTTATAACACTTTCTAAAATTAAAATTTATATTTAAAATATATTTCATATTCAATTTTTTTTAACTTTAGTTCTAAAATATTTAGAGACTTCATTTTTTAACCATAATATACAGTATTATGTTATAAACAATAGTGTATAATGTTATATTGATAGTACGCCTACTATCCATGTAATAAATTATTTAAACTTGCGAGTGAAATGCCGTAAAATTGATGTTTTCCAAATCGCTCAACTTTAAGCGTTAATTGTTAATAATATAGGGGGTTGAAAAATATAAACATACAAGATTAGAAGGGTTTCATGTATCTACAATGGAGTGGATATGTTTTTTTCTCGAAATTTTTAATTAAATTTTTTTCCTCAAAATCCCCCCCTGGCGCTAGCGCTCGGATTTGGCACATTGTGCGGCGCGGGCTCCTGGCTCCCGGCTTCCGACCTTGAATTGCGAATGCAATTTTTCTGACTCGGACCGTTTGTTTATTCATTATGTTATTGATACACAACAAAGGAAGACGTTGAAATATTTCCCAATACATTTTGTAAATATAATTGCATTTCTGGATTCGTGTTTTGAATAGGAATGTAGAATGCCAATAAATGTTGATTCAAGTGCTGAGTCTGAAAAATTTTTTTTTCATTTATAATTTACAAAATAGAATGTGCGGCACTCGGCAATAATTAATATTTGATTTTTGATAGTAATAATTTAAATTACCTATGCAGTTGCAAATAACTTAAATTTATATTTTATGTTGCTAGAATTTAACTATTTGTCTACAATATTTTAAATAATAATATGAAATATCGAATTTAAATCATTAATGGTGGAGGCATCTACTTCGGAATGTAGTGTACACACCTCTTCATATAATAATAATTAGTATTATTATATCGTATCATATATTTTTATTAGCACACTCTCTATAACTTTCGTGCTTTAATGACTACTAGATTATAGATTAACTCATCGCACAGATAACATTTGAAACACCAAATAATTCATTAGCTCCAACTTAAATATTTTTACATTTTTATTTTATCAAACACAGCCCGGGAAGTAGTTGTTTCAATGAGTGTTTGATATAGTCTTTGTAAGACTAACTTGTTGTAGATTGCGAAAAGAATCGCACTTTTAATATTCTGAAACAGCTGAGATTTCTGAACACCCATAGCCAAATTTTAGGTAAATCCATTCAGGGACTTTTGAGTTATAATTGTTTGTTTATTATTTCCCCAGAAATCATGCTGAAATTAACATAATTGGAGGTTTTAAGAAATTATTTCAGGCAAAAATAAATAGCTTAAATTATTTATAATATTATCTAAAATGTCTGTAATTTTTTCGAGTAATAAAAAAAATATTTTTTTTTTCGAAAACTCGTAAATAAGACAAATTTTTAGATAAAAAATATTTTTTAAAAAACCTCAAAAAAATCCCAGACATTCTTATCAATCTTAAAATCACTCTAAGCTATTTTTCTACAATAAAAAAATTATTTCACCTTTATTACTCAATTTAAATATCATCAGAAATCAACAACTTTCTGAAAATCCAACTTTGAGCGTCGAACTTTAAATTATAGCTTAATTAATGCTAAATCGATTACTTTGCGAAAAAATTAAATTACTAAAAAAATGTAACCAGAAGAGCGTTTTGAATGAAGAAAGCGAAAAAAATGAGAATTTGACTTTTCTTGAAAATCAGTTATTTAAGAAATTTATCGATACGAAAATTGAAAATTGCTTTAGAGAATAGTATTTAGAATTAATTGGGCTTTAATTTAAGCGAAACTTTTGGTTTGTAGTTTAAAAATTGCGTTATGTATAAGCGCTCAAATTTGAAAGTTTGGTTAAAATCAACTTTTTCAGAAAACAATTATTCCAGCTGGAGGAATCTAGAATTTTTTCCAGGAAAAAGTAAAGAGCCCAAATTGTTTGCAATAATTATAGGAATGTCTGTTATTTTTATTAATATTTTCTTAAAAATCACAGATATTCTTATCAATCTTAAAAACACTGTAAGCTACTTTTTTTTACAATAAAAAAATTATTACTCAGTTTATTTATCATCAGAAAATCAACAACTTTCTGAAAATCCAACTTTAAGCGCTTGCACTAAGCACAATTTTTCAGTTTATAAGACTCGTCGATCTGTAAATGAAAGCTTATTTAATGCTGAATCTATTATTTTGCGAAAGAATTAAATTACTAAAGAAGTTTAGTCAGAAGAGCGTTTTTAATGGAGAAAGTAAAAAATATAGAATTTTACTTTTCATGAAAATCAGTTATTTAAGAAATTTATTGATACGAAAATTGAAAATTGCTTTAACGCATAGTATTTAGAATGAATTGAGCTTTAATTTAAGCTAAACTTCTGGTTTGTAGCTTAAAAATTGCGTTATGTATAAGCGCCAAAAATTCAAAGTTTGTTTAAAATTAACTTTTTTTAGAAAACGCATATTCCAGCTGAAGAAATTTCAATTTTTAATGCACGAAAGTATGTTAAGAGCGGGGTATGACCATGTAAATTGTGAATGTTCAGATTTCCGTATCAGCATTATTATAAGATAATAATAATTTTTAAATTTTCTTTTACAGAGACATGTATTGAACCTTTCGTAACGAAACGGGACAAATTGATTTTTTTTATACTTTTTTATTCAACGAAGAAATAATTTATGTTAGTTAGTTAGTTATATGGAAATACAAGTTTAAACAAAAATGATTTCTTCGTTAAAGATGTTAATAAAGTTAAAAAATCTATTTGCACCGTTTTGTTACGAAAGGTTCAAAACATGTGTCTCTGTAAAATAAAATTTGAAAAATATTATCTTATAATAATGCTGGAAGTGAAATCTAAACATATAAAGTATGTTCAATAAAATAAAACCTCTAGTGTGCTATGGAATATATTGTAGGTTGGCAACTCCGAAATTATACATTATAATTATTATGTCTGACGTTTTATGTGACAATTCCTAAAGCGTGTAGCCAACATAAATTTAAAAAAGCACTCTAGAGGTTTTTATTTATTGAACATATGATACAATTTACATAATCAAAGCTCCCTTTAACAAACTCTCGTGCGATTTTATAACATTTAGTTGTCATTTTTGTCAAGGTGAATTTTTGCTTAATTATTTGTGTTATTAACCCATTAACGGCCATATAATTATAGAGTTAACTGTAAAAGTTAATTATAGGCAAAATTCTGTACTTCTTTTCATGATTTCTATGAATGACTTATTGTATTACATACTGTGAATTATTCTTTCAAATATACATAATGTATGCGCTATAAATTTTTAGGCATTCGTCAATTTTATATAAAAACGTGCAATATGACGTTTAGAATAAGTGTTTCCACTCCCAGACTAAGCTTGAAGTAAAATTTCGAGTTTAGAGAAGAGTGAAAAATTGGCTGGTCGCGTAGCGCGAAGCGCAGAGCGGCCAAACCAAATTTTCAGGCTTCTCTAAACTCGAAATTTTACTTCATGCGCCACGCGTATAAGATACTGAAATACTGTAAAGCTAGAAATACACTGACATTGTTTTTTTAAACTAGTATTAATCGAAATACATATTTAAATAACAAAATATTTACATTTGTCTTCATACATTTTCAAGTCAGTTTAAATTAACTTTTTTAGTAATTCAATTAACAAAAAATTAATAATGTTGCGTGTAATCAGCAATGGCCCTTAATGGGTTAATTTCAACTTTAAAAACGAAAATAAGAAATCTAACATGTTTATGTCCTTCTAACAACGAACATTTCGTAGAAAAATGTTTCAATTTTGCACGATAACAAAAGTTAACATCGGATACAATTTCTACTATGTCAATCCCTATGGCCATACTTAAACAAAACGCACGGTATATGTAGATAAAGATAGAGATATCTTTATTCAAAAAATGTAAAAAGATAACCAACTTTGGATAAATCACACGCTCCCTTGCCTAAGTGCATTTTATAAAGAATGCGTCTTGCCAGAAATTATATTAAAAAGGATTCCGAGAGGCAAAACATGCAGAGTCGGATGCCATAAACAATGCTATGAAAAATAATTTGAAAAATAAAACAAACAAAAAATAAATAAAGTGTTATAAGGTTTCGCATTTATTTTATTTCTTTATATAATACCATCATACTTATTATATAAAATATTCTAAAGATCCTAAAAAGATAATTAATGTTGGCATTACAAAAATAACACATAACTACATGTTTATACCGTGTGTCTCGTTTCAAGACGAATCATAGAGAATTCGCAAGCAAAAATTTCAATTTTAGTTTGTATCTTTATTATTGAATTAATATAAGCTGGATAATATTAAATCTTTTCTTTACCTGTTAGTTTAATTTTTGTTTTCTCTGTGATTTATTTGAAATATAGCTAAAAATTGTGAAGAAATATTCGAATATAATCCTCAAAATAGTAGTTGCTATGAGTAGTCAGTGTGTGTCATCTAAATTTATTAAGACACAAAACACTATTTGAATTCAACAATAGTGTTCATACCACAAAAGAAAAATATCAGATCATAAAATAGACTTTTGCTGGACATTCTTCGCGTGCTAAGGATTCTTATTTAGTATCAATCAACAATTACTATGATAGTTCAGAAATTAGAGGAGAATGGTTGTGTGAACGATGAACATATCGTTGAAACGAAAAGAGGAAATCTGAAGAAACTATAACAAATGTATTAGCCAATCATTAAGTGGAAGAAAGAAAAAGTCTTCAAATAATATTTTATGTTCATTATTCACATACGCATTCTTTTCAAATGTTGAATGGTCTAATAATTGTAGACTAACTGGACACAGTTTTAAATTTTATACAAAATAAATGAGAAATTGTAATTTTTGCATGTAAAAGTTTTTACATACAAAAATTTTACATTTTTCCCCCAATATTCCCACAATATTCCCCCACATCTGGCTACGGCCTTGGTTAAGTGTACCTTTTAATTTAATTCGATTCAACACAAATAATGAATTTGTGCCTTTGAACTGGAGTCTGAATGAAGTCGGTATTAATATACATCAATTATATTTTTTTAATTTGTATACACATAAATAAATGTGTATATGTAATATATATTTATATTGGTTGTAATTCATAATAATATAATAAATATAAGTATTAGAAATGAGACAAGAAAAACAGTTGTATGTATGTCGATTAAAATTGAAATCGTGAATATTTATTTATTCAGTTTACTTGTCTAGTGTAATTCAAAACCCATTCATTCGCCCAGCGCTATCTGAAAAACAAACAACGCGCCTTGCGCTCATAATGTTTATTATTCGTTCTAATAAAATTCGGTAGGCACTATAAACCAATACACAGTCAAAACTACTTACAGCAATTTTGCTATCTCTGCGCCATCTCGTATCCCAGAAACACACAACTAGCAAAAATTGGCGCTCTTAAAGAAATAACTTCAAATCGCCCAGAACTCGAAGATTCATTAATTTTCGACCAAAAGCAACTAAGTTATGGCGGTTTGAAAAATCAGTAGTTTTGGTGCATTTTTAAGTACTGCGTTTTTTTGCCGAGTATACCCGCTGTCCCCTAAAATTTTGAATATGACTAAGGTAATATGTTCACTAAAATTTTGAATAAGGGCATTTGAATGCATTACTTGGCGCTTAGTCACCACGCTTGTTTTTTTGCATAGCTGAGTCAAATAGTTATGTCTAATTTGTAATAAAATGGAGAGTTAAAGTAAAACATATTTACACAATATTTGAATATAACAAATTATACTTACATTCTAACAAACACAATGCTAACTTAACAATTAACAAATTGATACAATGTTCATCCTAATTAATGTTCTAAAACATCTTAAACCAAACAATATCCCAGACGATCACAAAATTCTTGACGTCGGATTTTAACCAGGCAACGACCTCAACATGATGGATTTTTTTCTTCGGTTTTGTTTACTTTTGTACTCCTTTAAAATGACCCTGGAAGCAGGAAAATGTATAAATGTTGTGTTTTAGATGTTAAATCCCTATGTATACCTGATCGAACAAACACCCGGTATACATTTATTTTTTAAGAAGCCATGTTTTACATAATCATAAGCAATTTGTTCCCTATTTTCTTTATTTTAAATTACCTTCGTTGCGTATTTTCTTTGTGTAAAATCTGTCCCAGATTTCTTTTGTGATATTTTCTATTTACGTATTAACTATTGAGAGTTAAACGTATTTGTTTCTGTGTTGGATTTCCAAAGTGGAATTCCCATACCATTTTAAATCAATGTCTTTAGCGACTAATTATAGGAACGAGTTTTATAAATAATGCCTTGATTTTCACAATTGCTTCCACGAAGAATTAATTAAATTGTATTGAACACGTATTAGAATAAAATAACAATTTATCAGTTCTATAAAAAAAAAAACACAAAGACAAAATAAATGCATAAATGAAATATACATCTTAAGTAGCGATGGAAATAATCGAGATATGATTATCAAATTATGCTTCCGTGAAGAATTAATTAATTGTATTTAACGCGTTTTGGAATAAAATAACGATATATCAAGTTTATTTAAAAAAAATTACAAAGACAGAATAAATAAATGAATATAAATTGTTGTAATTTTAAAAACAGTGGCTTTTACGTACACCTTGAATAGTGATGGGAATAATCGACATCTGGGTTGCCAAATCAGTGATTTTGTCATAAAATCTAGTGTTTTTCAGTTTTCAGTGGCAATCTAGTGATTTACTGTCATCAGAAAGTGACTAAAATGAAAACAGTCTGGCGTCGAAAAATGAAATGAACTGAGGTGAAAAGTGATTATACAAAAGTTTGTGTTGGGTTTTTTCATTATATTTTGTTTGAAACTTTTTTTGATTAAGTTATTAATAAAACAGAAATTTGTGAGTGACTATGAAATAAATATCTGCCCTCACTTTTTCGAATACTGATCATATACAAAAGAGTTGAGGTAAAATGTGGTGAGGTAAAAGTTATTTGAAAAAGTATGAAATAATGTGATACATTAAGGAATAAGTAAGCGGTACATTTATAAAATTTCGAAAAAATGTTGCTTAAATCAGAAAATATATGCCAAAATAGAAAAATAGTATCAAAATAATTTTGAAAATTCTTCAGTCTCACAGAGTTTTTAATTATATCAGAGTTTTTCGTTGTTAACATAATTAAAATTCGTTTAATAAAAAAAAACCGAAAAATCTAATGATTTCTCGTGGTTTTTAACATAAGACTTTTAGACATTTGATGGTTTAGAGTTGGCAACACTGATCGAGATATAATCATCGAATTATTGAAATGTCACAATATTTTTAACCAATCAATCAATAATTCGATGAACATATCTCGATCAGTTTTGCCAACTCTAAACCATCAAGTTTATAATGTATAAGTTTTATGTTAAAAATCACGAGAAATCATTAGATTATAATTATAATTGAGTGTTATATCGATAACACGGATCGACATGATTTTTGTAATATTAATAAAAATGGTATGTTTTTTGTTTTGTTTATATAGTTATTAGAACACCGTTTTACAGAAATGGCCTAACACGTTCCATTTTCGAGTTATTGAAAGGCTTACGATTTTGTATAAAGGTGATTTTCCGTAAAATTATAAAATAACTGAACAGTTTTTCAATCAGAAAAGGTATAGTAAATCATTACAAAATCATATTGATAATAATAATTATTAAACAAATGAAGTGTTAAGGGAAAGAACCAAATGAGTCCAAAAAGTACCGAAAATCGTTTTTGACGCCATTGTGTAGCTTAGACCAAGTATTTTCATGTAGGCAAACTTAACGAGACACAAACAAAAACATACAGATTTCTGACATTTCATTTTGTTTCCTTGTAAAATTTCAAAATTGGGACTCATTTGGTTAATTAATTAGAAATAAAAAATAAAAATAAACACTAATGACTGCAGCCAATAAAAAATATGCACTCTTTTTGTCTGAACATTTTTAAATACATATAACTTAGAAATTGGAGGATACTAACAAAAAAATAGTCAATTCCGATTTTAGGTAAAAATAGTACCTATTACATTAATTTTGCGAATTGTTCTGATATTATGTATTCTCTTTTTCAGATATAAAATGAAACCGCCGATTAGATATTTTCTCGGAATCGCATGGATTATTTATTTTTTAATTAAATATTCACATTCTCAATCAGGTAAGCTATTCCATTATTAATAATATATTAGTGCTGAATTTAACATTTTCCTCATAAACTCAAATGTTAATCACGTTTTTTCTCTCTTTAAAAAACATAATGTATACATAATGATAATGAGCTGTAAAGAACGAAACACGTGTCAGGAAACTGAAAGTAGAACTGTGGAACATAACATGTATTTTTCTTCATCAAACATTATGTACAGGGTGGTCTAATTTCGATGTTGCTTATGGGCATCTCGGTAAATATAATAGTTACAAAAAATCCGAGGGCGCAGTCGCGTTTTTTTTTGAGACTAGGATAATGCTGTAAACAAAAATGCACCATCTTGTTTCTTTCAGAAGCTATAGGGCAAAATCGGGTTTTCTTGATTTTTAACTTTAATTAATACCTTGCGTAATTTGTAAGATAGACAAAAACTATAAATACCTTCTTGTCGCACTTTTTTGAGTAGGATCCAGTGGCGTAGGCATTTTTTTATTTTATGCACACATTTTCGAGTTACAGCCAAATTATTTTTTATTTAAATGTAAATTATAGTTGGCTTTGACACAGTTAAAAACAGTGTTTTTCACTGATTTCAAAAATATATACTTTTGTGAATTTATCTTAAAAAATAGTGTTCCTACAGAGCACAAACTAAATTTTAATCTGCTAAATAATATAATACGGAAGACAATAGACATTTTTAATCATTTGCATGCTCAATTTTCATTAATTATTCTATTGCAACAGCAATAAGTTCTGTTCTTCCAACAAGATGGAGCAGATTACTTTTCAATGCAAATTTAGGGAGCAATTGGTTGAGAACATTTAGACCAGTTAGGTGGCTTGCTAGATCTGTAGATCTAACACCGTTAGATTTTTTTATGGGGATACCTGCAGGACAAAATTTACAAGCAGCCTAAATTAATTTAGACGTATTGGAACATTTTCATGATTTTCATAGGAACTGTTCCCAACATTCAAAAAATGTATCGCCATTCAACCTGTAAGAGGTAGATGCCAAAGATGCATTAAAAATAATGGCCATCAGTTCGAATATTTAAAATAAGTTTTTTTTCTTAATATACAGGGTGAGTCGGGAGGAGCGCACCAAA
Organism: Philonthus cognatus; assembly: GCA_932526585.2. Classification (NCBI taxonomy): domain Eukaryota; kingdom Metazoa; phylum Arthropoda; class Insecta; order Coleoptera; family Staphylinidae; genus Philonthus; species Philonthus cognatus. Next base: position 19,985,806 of record OW052249.1, on the reverse strand, counting down.
CTCTAGGAGTGTATTATACACGTGAAAATAATGTAAAAAAACTCATTTGTTCTTATCCGATTTTCATTTGTTTTCAAGTTATGGCGTAATTAAAAATGTTCATCTAGCTTTCCACTTCTATCTGAATTTTAACATTATCAAAGTATGCCATGTTCGAGGCTTGTAAACATTTGATAATTCTGACGTTTTGATGAACTGTCAGTGTACGGTGAACAGTAACTGAACGTTTAAGTTCGAATTTATGTGATTTTTAGTGTTGCAAAATGCCACATACTTACTCAAATTTAGAATATGCAAATATGGTGTTTGTATATGGTTTCTGTAATGGAAATGCTACAGCTGCTGTTGAAGAATATCGTGAACGTTTTCCATACCAAAGACATCCTGATAAAAACATATTTATTAGAGTTTTCAACAAATTGTGCGAGACTGGTAAGCTTCCCAGTGCTAACATAACATATGAGCACGTAGAAAATATTCTGCATCTAGTAGAAGAAGATGCAACTACTAGCTCACGGAGAATTGCCACTCAATTGGCAATTCCACAAAAAAGAGTGATGAACACGCTACACGAGCAAGGCTTATATCCTTATCACGTTCAGAGAGTACAGCACCTACAACCAGGGGATTACACTAACCGTACGGAATTTTGTCGGTGGATAAATAATAATCATCGTAATGTATCGAGTATACTCTTTACGGATGAAGCTACATTTACCCGTGATGGCATTAACAACACTCGTAACTCTCATGTATGGTCTGATGAAAATCCCCACGCAACAGTCGAAAGCAATTTTCAACATCGGTTTTCTGTAAACGTGTGGTGTGGTATGGTTGACAGTTATTTAATAGGCCCTTTCATTTTGGAGAATCGTCTCACAGGAGGCAACTACCTCATTTTTTTTACAAAATGAATTACAAGGCCTGCTAGAAGATGTTCCTATAAATATTAGAATGCAGATGTACTATCAGCACGATGGAGCTCCTGCACATGTCGCTCGTCAAGTCAAGCAACATTTGGACGAACGTTTTCCAGGGCGTTGGATTGGTCGTGGAGGTCCTATTAAATTTTTGTATAATAACTTGTTTATTTGTTAATATGCTATAACTTGAAAACAAATAAAAATCGGATAAGAACAAATGAGTTTTTTTACATTATTTTCACGTGTATAATACACTCCTAGAGTTTGGTGTGCTCCTCCCGACTCACCCTGTATAAGAATTTTAATAAATATTAAAAATAATAAAATATATATTACTCAAAAAAGAATTATTATTATTTAAAAAATCATTAGTTTATAATGTTTATCATAATTAAAATGCAAATGATCAAAAATGGCTATTATCTTCTATATAATATTATTTAGCTGATTAAAAACTAGTTGTTACTCTATAGTAACACTGCTTTTTAAGATAAATTCACAAAAGTATATATTTTTGAAATCAGTGAAAAACACTCTCATTAACTATGTCAAAGCCAACAATGATTTTCATTTAAAAAAATAATAATTTGGCTATAACTCGAAAGTGTGTGCATAAAATATAAAAATGCCTACACCACTGGATTCTACTCAAAAAAGTGTCTTAAGAAGGTATTTATTGTTTTTGTCTATTTCACAAATTACGCCCTATAACTTCTGAAAAAAACAAGATGGTGTATTTTTGTTTTCGGCATAGTCCTAGACTCAATAAAAAAGATCGCGACTGCGTCATCGGTTTTTCTCTAACTCTTATATGTACCGAGATGCCCATAAGCAACATCGAAATTAGACCACCCTGTACAGGGTGCAGCATTTATGATGGTTTTTTCAACTTAAGTACAAGTAATATGATTGATAGACAAAAACTTATACCGGGTTTTGACTTGGCGGACGCAACATAAGCAATCGCATGTTAATTTTGACGTGTTCAAATATTGGCTCCCCTATTTATTTTAGAGACAAAATGTATTTAACTTTTTTGTAGAGAGAAACATTCTAAATTTATTATTTTTTACACTTAAAACTGTCAAAATAGTACAAGATATCGCTGTCAATTGATTAAAGTAAATGTTTTCGATGTTCTCCCTTATTTATTTTAGAGACAAAATGTATTTAACTTTTTTGTAGAGTTAAACATTCTAAATTTATTACTTTTCACACTTAACACTGTCAAAATAGTACAAGATATCGCTGTCAGTTGATTAAAGTAAATATTTTCGGAATGATTTACACCAGCGCTTCTCAAACTGTTTTGTGTGGCGGACCTGTATTTTAGGTCCCAATTTCTCACATTTTTTTATATGATATTGAGAATACGGAATGATAAAAATTAACGATAAAATTCGACAACATTTAAGAAAATCTTAGAAATTGTTAAATCTCCCAACATTGAAAACTTATGACTAATGATTCGACATTGACGAAAACCACCAAAATGTATGTAAACTGATGAAAATCATAAAAAATGACGAGCCATGAATATTTAGTGAATTAATAAAAATCTTACAACTTTAAAAATTATGAAATAGACTAAAATATTAAGAATTCCAAAATAATAAATTGTCGGAAATCATGATAAAAATTAAATAGATCAAAAAACAACTATAGTCAAATAATTGTCTTTGTTTTTAACTAGTAGCATTTTTTTCTTGTCTAATGTAAATCATTTTGAAAAAATGTACTTTAATAAAGTGACAGCGATATCTAGTGCCATGTTGACATCCGCAATTATTGTTTTAGTTCCATGGCATGTCATTATTTTTATAAAATCGCATTACTTTTTTTTAATTATTTTAACTTAGAGACACTTAAAGTTACAAACGTTAATATGAATGAATTCAGAATTTTTACCTCCACAAAAAAGGTAAATACATTTTGTTACTAAAATAAATAGGGGTGCCAATATTTGAACATTTCAAAATTTACATGGGATTTCCTATGTTTCGTCCGCCAAGCCAACGCCATTTTAATCAATCCACGCAAATAACTCCAAAGATATATTCGATAGCAAAAATTGACCATAACAAAGGTTGTATGGCTGGTAGGGGGACATCCGATGATGGCCTTTAAAGTGACCTTGAAGTTGACTTTCAAGGTCATCTGAAGACCAAATTTTAAATGGCAACCCTGCTTTTTCAATGTTTACTTTGAAAGAGGCTCATCATGTTAGTATGGCTGCATAAATATTTTAATACCTCACATATGAAAATTTTCGAGAAAAAAAAACTTATAGAAAATTTTACTAATAGACTTTAATTCAACAGTTAAATACATCACTTAAAAAGGAAACTAAACGATATTTCCTGCCACCAACATAATGAAGCCGTAATACGGCAAGCCGTTGACAAAACTAAACAATACACAATAAAGAAAATTAAAAAAGATGCTCAAAGACATTTCCATTTTGCTGGATACATAAATTAATTCGGCGCTGAAAGTCCTGAACTGTTCTTAACAAAACTGTCCTTGGAATATTTTGGCAAGCGGTCTGGATTGTACCTATCATATTATCTCTGTTTGTTGTTTCATGCTCATAAACAACATCTTTCAAATAAGCCCATAAATAAAAATCCGGAGAAGTTAAATCTTGGTGGCCATGCAACAGTTCCACCACGTCCAATCCACCTGTTATGGTAACTCTCATTTAAATAATTTCTAACTATCCGGGCAAAGTGTGGTCCAGCTCCATCCAATTGAACCCACATTCTCAATCTTGTTCGCAAATTCACATTTTCCAGTAGTACTGGGAGTGCATCTCTCAAGAAATTTAAAAAAAATTGCCCATTTACGTTACCGTTGAAAAAATGTGGACCAATCAAATGTCCATCTATGATACCACACCATACATTAAGACTCCAACGATGTTGATTGTTGACCTGTCTATGCCAGTGAGGATTCACGTCAGACCAATAGTGACAATTGTGTCTATTAAGCTGTCCGTTGCTTTTGAAAGTTGCCTCATCGGAAAACATAACATAACGAAAACAAATGGGATCGTTCATTATTATTTGTTCTGCCCATTGGCAAAACTATACGCGCTTCCTCATATCATTGGGTGTAAGCGCTTGTGTTAGCGAGATATGATAGGGGTGATAACGTAGGCTCTTCAATATTCTCAGTGAAGTACGTCTGGGTATGCCAGATTCTCTTTCAATATCATAGCTGCTAATATGAGGATTAATGTGAACCATTTCCAGAACAGTTATTGCACTAACGTCATTTTGGTTATAAATATGTCTTGGTTTAACACGTCGTAAATGTCCTTGTCGGGCTTTCAGATGGATGTTTCGAATTACAGAGTGATTGGGGTGCCGTCTTTGAAGATATCGATTCCGATACAAGATAGCAGCTTGTCGATAGTTACCTCCACATTCTCCTAGAATCAACAGCATATCAACTCTCTCTACCGCCGGATAGTCAGCCATATTTTATTTGATTTGCAGAAGATATCTTGTCCAAGTGTTTACTTCTTCAAATGAAATTTCCATTGAAAAATGAACGAATGCATTTTGTACTGAAATTTTGATTGACAATATTTATTTGCATGACAACCTCAACGACCAATTGTTTATCGCCCCTAAGCTCACGAACAACACTCATTTTTGAATTTTTATTTAAAATATTGATCATAATGTAGTACAATTACATATCTAGTTTAATTTTTGAGTTTTTTGAATTAGAATAAGTGAAGTAGGTATTGAAATGATATATTGGTGGCAGGAAATATCGTTTAGTTTTCTTATTTAATGAAGTATTGAACTTTTGAATTGAAGTCTATTAGTGAAATTTTCTTCAAGTTTTTTCTCGAAAATTTTCTTATGTGAAGTATTAAAATTTTTATGCAGCCGTACTAACATGATGGCCCTCTTTCAAAATAAATATTAAAAAAGTAGGGTTGCCATTTAAAATTTGGAAGTTTGCCTTCAAATGACCTTGAAAGTCAACTTCAAGGTCAGTTTTAAGGCCATCATCGAATGTCCCCCTACCAGCCATACAACATTTGTTATGGTCAATTTTCGCTATCGAATATATCTTCGGAGTTATTTGCGTGGATTGATTAAAATGGCCTACCCTGTATACTTCCATAGCCCTTTTTTAGAGCATATTAAATGTGCTTAAACAAAACTTGTCTATCTTCAATTGTTTTTGAGTTATACGTCAAAACTCAAAATTTGGCTATTTAAAAATAATGAAATAACTTTCTTGTTTAAAAAGATATTGACATACAGTAAAAACTTCCTTGTTATACTTTTTCAAGTAGAATACTCTGACCATATCAGATTTTATTTTAAGTTTAACTTTTATAAGAAATAATATAAAGTTGTGTTATTTTAAATACAAATCATAGTTTGCCTTGACTTCAATCGATTGCATTTTTCGTAAGCTTTCCAAAAATATCGCCAGCGTATTCTACCTAAAAAGTGCATAAAAAGTTTTTACAGCATTTTTAAATATAGACGTAATTTCATTCATAAAAATGGTCTTTACTTGAAAATAACATCGAATATGCGCACCTTGTACGATCAGTAGGAGAATTAATAGATATATTTTTTATATTCTAATTTCTATTAATACTCGTATATTGAACTATCTAACTATTCAACTACAAATTACAAAAGAAATATAGTAGACATATTTACACACCCACAATAGAAAATAAATTGTATAAATTATTTTCAAAAATTCAACCTTTCCCTGCCGTTTACTCAAATACACAATCAAAATCTCTCTTTAGGAAACACATCCAATAAAACAGATAACTTTATAAAATCAGGAATATATTCAATCGATTATAATCAATGTGATAAACTTTATATAGGACAAACAAAGAAATTTAGCGACTAGATATAAAGAACATATTTATCACTTAAAAAATCGGAACCCCGAGAAATCAGCGGTACCATAACCACAGGTTATAAGTTTTCGATAAAAAAATACAGAACATACAATTTTTATCAAAAAATAAATTAAACATGTTGGAGGCAATGGAAATGAAAAATAACAAACCAAACGTTCTAATTTGATTTAAGCCTATTAAGTAATCCTTTATTAGGTTTAATACCCCCAATCAGCACAATGAGCCAAATGAGGTCTAAGTGCAATGCAGAAATGCGCACTCCCCAAAGAACCAGAACCAGACTCCTAATCAGTCCCGACTAACACATTTGTTAATCTTATTTAGGTTTTTCCCGATAATCCCATTACCCTACGTAATTTCCCGAAATCTTTTTAGGTATAAATACGCCGTATCTTTTGCAAACTAGTGAGTAAGCTATTGATAACTAGTACATAGTACTCGAAATGTACATCTTGTTAGTACTGAGCAGTAAAGCAAAAGTAAAATATATTGTGAAGAAAGTGTTAGTGTTTTTATTCCAAGTTATCTAATTATTAATGAGTTAATAATTATGTATTATAAGTTATGTCAGTGGGGTCCATACATTATACATACAGTGTGTCTACGCTAAACCGTTCGTTAAAAGTTTATAAGGTTACTGATGCACTAAACATTTGGAAAAAATCCTTGTCATACGGTTGAATCAGTTCTCCTCATGTAAAATATTTTTAGCTTTATATACAGGGTGAGTCGGGAGGAGCGCACCAAACTCTAGGAGTGTATTATACACGTGAAAATAATGTAAAAAAACTCATTTGTTCTTATCCGATTTTCATTTGTTTTCAAGTTATGGCGTAATTAAAAATGTTCATTTAGCTTTCCACTTCTATCTGAATTTTAACATTATCAAAGTATGCCATGTTCGAGGCTTATAAACATTTGATATTTCTGACGTTTTGATAAACTGTCAGTGTACGGTGAACAGTAACTGAACGTTTAAGTTCGAATTAATGTGATTGTTAGTGTTGCAAAATGCCACATACTTATTCAAATTTAGAATATGCAAATATGGTGTTTGTATATGGTTTCTGTAATGGAAATGCTACAGCTGCTGTTGAAGAATATCGTGAACGTTTTCCACACCAAAGACATCCTGATAAAAACATATTTATTAGAGTTTTCAACAAATTGTGCGAGACTGGTAAGCTTCCCAGTGCTAACATAACATATGAGCGCGCTGCTCGACAAGGTTTTGTAGAAGTAGAAAATATTCTGCATCTAGTAGAAGAAGATGCAACTACTAGCTCACGGAGAATTGCCACTCAATTGGAAATTCCACAAAAAAGAGTGATGAACACGCTACACGAGCAAGGCTTATATCCTTATCACGTTCAGAGAGTACAGCACCTACAACCAGGGGATTACGCTAACCGTACGGAACTTTGTCGGTGGATAAATAATAATCATCGTAATGTATCGAGTATACTCTTTACGGATGAAGCTACATTTACCCGTGATGGCATTAACAACACTCGTAACTCTCATGTATGGTCTGATGAAAATCCCCACGCAACAGTCGAAAGCAATTTTCAACATCGGTTTTCTGTAAACGTGTGGTGTGGTATGGTTGACAGTTATTTAATCGGCCCTTTCATTTCGGAGAATCGTCTCACAGGAGGCAACTACCTCAATTTTTTACAAAATGAATTACAAGGCCTGCTAGAAGATGTTCCTATAAATATTAGAATGCAGATGTACTATCAGCACGATGGAGCTCCTGCACATGTCGCTCGTCAAGTCAAGCAACATTTGGACGAACGTTTTACAGGGCGTTGGATTGGTCGTGGAGGTCCTATTAATTGGCCTGCAAGATCTCCAGACCTCACACCACTAGATTTTTGTTTATGGGGCTGGATGAAAAATGAAGTCTACAAAATAAAAGTGGACACACGGGAATCACTAATTAGACAAATTGAGAATACTGCAGCCCATATAAAAGAAGAAAGAAATGAATCAATTGGGAGAGTAACAAACGCTCTTCGTAGACGAAGCAGAAAATGTTTAGAAGTCAATGGCGGTATTTTTGAACATTTGTTGAAAGAGCGCTATGATTAAGAACATTTTTTTGTATAATAACTGGTTTATTTGTTAATATGCTATAACTTGAAAACAAATAAAAATCGGATAAGAACAAATGAGTTTTTTTACATTATTTTCACGTGTATAATACACTCCTAGAGTTTGGTGCGCTCCTCCCGACTCACCCTGTATATTTCTCGTTTAAATGGCAACATATTTTATTCGAACATATGTACACTTACTTATCTCTTACAGTTTTCAAGAAAAAAAAAATATTTCTAAAATTTTGACCTTTAAAAGGCATCTTAAAATCTGTCTGTAACTTCTCTTAAGAATAAGATAAAAATATGATTTATATCTCTACTTGCACCTAGACCATGCGTCTATGAGTAAATTAATTGGAAACTGTCAATTTTGACAATAAGTATTCTTAAAATGTTAATATGTTTTTTTTACCAAACTCAATGCAAGTTGAGCAATTGAGCTCTTTGTGTTTTAATAATTTTAATTGTGTTTTACGCGAATTAATTTCTTAATTTGATTAATATATGTGATAGTTTCGTAGATGAATATCATTTCAGTGCCATTATTCGAGTGTTGCCTTATCTGGAAGTTTGTTTTTTGGTAGAGTGAGTTTTTTTTTTGCGTTTACTTGTGGGTTAGGTTGACTGAGGTCCATCTCATCGTTATTACAAATTTCATTATCCTATATCGTAGACAACCAAACGAACAAATTATTTGTTTAAACGGCACTGGATTTTAAGTATATTTGCAATGACATTAATTATTCCTTTACTAAGCCTCTGTTCTCTTGTGTTTCATATCCGTGGTCTACTGTCCATTGTTTGTGCAATAAGTCGTCATTATAGACCCAGTGACGTGAAACTTGTATTTTGTTTATTTTCCTTCCTGAAGTTCCTTTTTAATTTGCGTAATGTCCCGCACCTGCGGCCGTTGTAACGGTAATTTGGGTCCTCGATCAAAAGTTTTAAAATGTTTTACTTGTAATGTACGTATCCATGTGGCCTGTTTGGACGAATTAACTATGGATGATGTTGCTTACCACCTTGCCGAATCTAATAGGGTAAATGGTGATTTTTACAAATGCAAGGATTGCGTGGCAAATAAGAACGTGTCGCGTACTTCAGTCTACCAAGCCATTCATGATAATGAACCGAACGCTGAGGAGCGAACGCATGCGCAAGTACCTATTGCTGCTGATCCCGCTCTCGTCAATACAATTCGGGCTTTATTCAAAAATGAATTTATGCCAATTTTTAGAGATGAGTTGCGATCCGTACTAGAAGATTTAAGAGTCGAAATTAAATCTCTAAATGAAAGGATTACGAAACTTGAGACTGCAGCTATTTTTAATGATTCGCAGGGGACTCCTGACTTTTCAACAAAATCAGATATTGTTCGTGAAGTAGAAGAGCGACAAATGCGTTCCCGAAATGTTATGGTTTTTAATGTACCAGAGCCAGGAGTTTTTCTGGATTTAGTCTTCAGCAGCATTTCTAATATCTTCACGCATCGTGCAAGTGACGTTTTATGCTCTTCTAGTTTTTATCATATTCAGTATTGCTTAAGTTTACCTATGTTACCTATTAATTTTGTTAATGTAAATGAAGACTGGGTATTTAATTTTAAATTAGGGGATTACCAGGGAATTAATGATTTTATAGCTTCAGTTGACTGGAACAAGGTTTTTTCTGGTTCTAGTATTGAAGAAAATGTTCAAGATTTCAATAATATTTTATATTACTGCTTCAATCGATTTACTCCAGTTAAAATTTTAAAACGTCACAATTATTTCCCGTGGTTTAATAATAAATTAATAAAATTAATTCAATCTAAGAAGGCAGCCCATAAAAAATATTAAACTAATGGTTTAGAATCTGACTACTTAATATTTAAAAGAGTAAGATCGCAGTGTGATGTACTTAATAACTCTTTATATAATGAATATATTCATCGCTTAGAGGAGAATATAAACTTAAATCCTAATCGATTTTGGGATCACGTAAATGTATGTCGCAAGACAAACAGTTATCCTGAGCAGATGTATCTAAATGATGTTGTATGCAATAATTTGCAGGCTTGTGTTGATCTATTTGCTTCACATTTCTCTACCATTTATATTGATCCGAATAACGCGCAAGCTAATACAGATTTTGATAACTTTGGTAACTTAGTGAGTTTAAATCACTTTAATGTCACGGTTACGGAAGTATTTGACAATATTTCGTCTTTGTCTGAATCGTGTAGTGTGGGCCCTGATGGAATCCCTGAATATTTTCTAAAACGGTGCGTTTACATACTAGCAAAGCCTATCCATGCTATTTTCACTAATTCCCCCAGCTCTGTTTGTTTCCAGATTGCTGGAAACACAGTTTTCTAATGCCTGTTTTCAAAAGTGGCTGTAGATCAAATATTAATAACTACAGAGGCATAAGCATTCAGTCTGTGATACCTAAGATGTTAGACTTTTTAATTTCTCAACAAATCATTTGGTCATGGAAAAATATAATCCTAGATGAGCAACATGGTTTTGTTAGAGGCCGATCTACTACAACTAACCTCATTATTTATAAAACTTTTCTATCGAATGCTTTGGAAAAGGGATTACAAGTAGACTCAGTTTACACCGATTTCTCCAAAGCATTCGATCGTGTACAACATAGTATTTTGTTAAGAAAGTTACAAGCAATGAGAATGGGAGATTTAGTGATTAAATGGCTTGCTAGTTATCTGCACAATAGAACACAGTGCGTTCGTATTGGATCGAAGTATTCGAATAATGTAGATGTAACTTCGGGGGTTCTCATTGTGGGTCAGTGTTGTTTTTGCTTTTTATTAATGATATACACTTGAGTATTATGTCTAGCACTTTCCTCCTGTTTGTTGATGATCTTAAGTTATTTAGAGTAGTAAGAAGTATTGAGGATCAGAAACTACTACAGCTGGACTTACATAATATTGCTGAATGGTGTGATAGGAATAATCTTTACCTGAATTTGAATAAATGTTACCAAATTACATTTAGTCGAGGCTCGTATACACATTTTTGCTACCTTATTAAAGATCATTTATTAACAACAACTTTTGAAATAAAGGACCTATGCGTGTTATTTACTTCAAAGCTTAATTTTAATAAACATTACACAAACATTTGTAACTTATCTTTTAAAATGTTGGGCTTTGTTTGTAGATTTACAGTTGAATTTAGTGTTAAGACAGTAAAAATGTTATACTTGACATTAGTAAGGCCCCATATGGAGTATGGATCAGTGGTTTGGTCTCCTTATTCTATGAGCGCCATTCAGCGGTTTGAGTCAGTACAGAGTAGATTCTTGAGAATTGTTCACCGTAGGATAGGGGGCATTAGTATTAACTTTAGCCACAGTTCTATGCGTGGACAACTTGACTTGAGATCGTTACATGACAGGAGGGTACTGCTGGATTTATGTTTTTTGCATAAGTTGGTCAATGGGATTATTGATTGTGGTACACTGCTTAATCAGTTAAATTTTAATATACCTCGAGGAGTTAATTGTAGGCATAAACCCTTATTCCGGTTAACATTTCATTCCAGGCAAATGCGCTACAGAGCAACACTGGGTTCGACATATTTGCCGATTCAATCTCTGTATTTAAGGGTGGCTTGCGTCGTATGTGTTTGTCAGATATAAACAAATGATTTTATATATATTTCATATTGGGTTTATATAACATAATACAATGAGAGCCAAAATGATTTGTTCATTTTTAATAGGAAATAACACATGAATTATTTTAAATTCAGAAATAATATAAATGACAACTTAAAAAGTAATAATGGGAGTTTTACTTTTTGAATATAGTGTGTGTTAAATGTCCGCCACCCTTCTCCACACACTCTTCTAAACGACGGACGAAATCTGCCATAACTCGTTGAAGCATATCCTGTGGAATAGCTTCAATTTCTTGTCGGATATTTCTTTTGAGCTCCTCTATATTTCTAGGCTTACTCTTGAACACTCTACTCTTTAAATATCCCCAAAGAAAAAAGTCTGGAACAGTAATATCGGGAGATCTCGGGGGCCAATTAAAATCACCGTTTCGAGAAATTAGTCTATTCGGAAATGTCTGTCGCAGGATCTCCATACTTATTCTTGCAGTATGACAGGTCGCACCGTCTTGTTGGAAAAAGTGATTTCTTTCTTCTTCTTTAATTTGCGGTATAAAAAATGTCTGGAGCATATGTGCATACCGTTGAGAATTGACTGTGACTGTTTCGCCGTTTTCTTCAAAAAAATATGAACCGATGATTTTTGCCGATGATACAGCACACCAAACAGTCACTTTTGGGGAATGTAAGGGTCTTTCATAGATTTCACACGGGTTTTCGGTAGCCCAGTATCGAAAATTCTGTTTATTTACCAAGCCATGTAAAGTAAAGTGTGCTTCGTCGCTCATGAAAAGATGTTGTGCGATATCGGGTTCCTCATTGCTTAACTCCAAAAAACGTTGACAAAACTCAACACGGCTTTGTTTATCACGATCAGTTAACTTCTGCACCACTGCTATTTTGTATGGATGAAATTTCATTTTGTGCAGCATTCTTCGGGTACTTGTTGCAGATAAGTTTAACGCTGCCGCATGCCGCCGAACTGATCGATTTGGGCTACGCAGAATTGATTATCTCACCTGTTCCTCATTTTCAGGATCGCATGCAGAGCGAATCCTCCCGGCTGATTTTCTTCTCTCAACTGACCCATGATTTCGCCACTTCCTTACTCAATACGAAATAACAGTTCGAGCCGGAACATCACGAACATTAAAATGTAGACGAAATAAACGTTCAGTTTGAATAATTGAACTGAATTTAAGAAATTTTTCAACACAAAATATGCGTTGCTGTATGTTCCAACGCACCATTTTGACAACTGTCAAAATATCTCCAAAGTCTCCTCTTTCAAATTTTTATCAGTAATATAGCGATTAATAAATAGTTATATTTGTTATTGCCTATTAAAAATGAACAAATCATTTTGGCTCTCACTGTACTTGCTGATTATCTTTGTTATAATTTGTTTCACTTATTTTTAAATTTTAAAACTTGGCATTTTAATCTGTTGTTTGTCTCATTTTTAGTCTGTTGTTTGTCTTATTTTAAGTCTGTTTATATTCATTTTATTTTTATAAAGTGCTCATTGTTTAATACATATAATTTTGTGTTATAGTTTTACATATACTGTTGTATACTTAAATGTATATTGATTGTAGCAAGGTGATACCGTAAATAAATGAATAAATAAAAATAAAATATCTAAGAGCCCTCTTCAATATCTAGTAATTCAATTTTTTTAAATAGAATGACCCATTTTTTTAGCACATTGTACGATGGGAGAAACATTTTTTACAAAAAAGTATTTACAACTATACTCCTAAAGCAAGTAGTGTTCGAATTATTTCGAAAATTCGTTTTTCGTCGCATTTATGTAGGGTATAATGCGCGCATAAGTCAGAATTTAATTTTAGTAGGCAAGTAGTATGCTTTTGTTTTGTTGCGTTTGAATTGCGAGAAATCAAATAATAAAAAGAATTAGTACAAAGTTTTACAGAAATCAACAAAATGAATAATTACACAAATCAACAAATTATCAGTTTATTCTTTGTACATGGCAACAGCCAATTGAACAACATTTGATTCTAATCTTCTAAATCTTGTTTTATTTATCGGCGGCAGATGTGGATAATAATCATTAAATACTCCACATGGTCGAATAACAATTCTATCGCAATTGCCATGTATAAAGAATAAATTGATAATTTGTTGATTTGTGTAATTATTCATTTTGTTGATTTCTGTATAACTTTGTACTAAGTGTTTTTATTATTTCACATTTCGCATTACAAAACAAAAGCATACTACTTGCCTACTAAAATTCAATTGCGACTTATGCGCGCATTATTCCCTGCATAAATGCGATGAAAAACGAATCTTCGAAATAATTAGGAAACTACTTGCTTTAGGAGTATAGTTGTGTAATACTTTTTTTAGAAATTCCCCCCCCCCCCCCTCAAATCGTGCCATGTGATAAAAAATGGGTCATTCTATTTAAAAAAATTGAATTACGTGATATTGAAGAGGGCACTTTGATATTGACATTTTAAGAACACTTATTGTCAAAATTAATAGTTTATAATTAATTTACTCATAGAAGCATTCTCTAGGTACAAGTAGAGATATAAATCATATTTTTATCTTATTCTTAAGAGAAGTTATAAACAAATTTCAAGATGCCTTTTAGAGGTCAGAATTTTAGAAAAAAAAAATTCTTGAAAACTGTAAGAGATAAGTGTGCATATTCGAATAAAATATGTTGCAATTTAAACGAGGAATCCAAAAAATTACTTATATATAGGGTGTTCCGTTTAAATTAACAAATTTGGTGCTACTTCCGGTGGAACCGGAAGTGTTATAAAGTTGAAAATATTTCACATGAGAAGAATTGATTCCACCGTATGACAAGGATTTTTTTTCAAATTTTTAGTGCAACGGCAACCCCATAAACTTTTAACGAACTGTTTAGCGTCGACACCCTGTATTGCACCATTTATTCCAACTTTGTGAAGTTGATTTTGCAAATAGCACAACTTTTCACATACACATACATACATGTACATTTTTAGGTATTCGTTATTTCAATTGAATTTTTAATGAGTCTTTTCACTCCTTGAAGTAATTTTTTTAGTTTAGAAAAATCTTGAAAATCCAAAAATTGATAAAGTTCTCATTAATAGTAATTAATTTCATTGAATTTATTTGGATTTTATCAAATTCAAAACCGGTCCATAGTTTTGAATTTGCCACAATTCAAATAAATTCAATGGTAGAGGAATATTTCTCAATAATTATTTCATTATTGGTAAATATTCCTCGTGATGAAACTCATTCAACTTAGGTCAAATCGTTTAAATAAAATAAGGGTGTTTTATTAGAACATCCAAATATTTTAGCGTTTCACGATTTTACTTACCATAAACAACAACTAAATATATTTTTTTTATAAAACCAGCAGAGATTATATTAAAATGAATAAGTAACTTAGATTTAATCATAAAAACTAATTACTCTATTGAATATAAAATTACAAAACAGCTCTAATTTGAGCTAATAAATCCCGAAAATTAATTTTAATAAAATTTTTTTTAATTGTAATTTTATTTTATTTACGGAATCCATTAAATTACACAAAACAGCTTAAAAATAAAACACAAATACACAATTATAAAAAAAGGTGGTGTGTCTATCATAGTACTTTCCCCCGTAAATTGCGTATTAAATCACTTTTAAAATATTTGTAGCATTATTATTTACAAAATGTCTTCAACTTTTTGATAACTACAACTTTTATTTGAAACATTTTTCAATTGATCAACACATACACTGACACAAATCAATGACTAGATAAAAAACACTATTTATTAAATATATCAAAAACTAAGAGTGCTATGACAAAAAGTGAATCTACAACAAATCTTTAGTTTTTCATTTCCTACAACTTTTATTTGAAACATTTTTCAATTGTATCGACACATACACTGTCACACACCAATAACTAGATAAAACACACAACTTTTGAAATATCTCAAAAACTAAGAGTGCTATGACAAAAAGTAAGTGAACAATACATCTTTATCTTGTTATTATCTACAACTTTTATTTAAAAGAATTTTTTGTTTGATGAACATTTCTTGAAAAAATCTGAAAAAACTGAAAAACGCTAAGAGTAAAGTACCACTTCCGGTTTTCAGATTTTCACCAAAAGTTTTTCAGTTCTTCCGATTTTAACAAAAAGCTTAAGTTTCAAGTTTCATCCCGATATCTTTAGCGGTTTTTGCGGTACAGCGCACACAGACACACACACAGACAGACATTTTTTATTTTTCATTTTTCTTATTCGACTCAGGGGACCTCAAAACGGATATTTACGCAAACATTTTTTAATTGGAAAATTTTCACGAAAACAATACTTTCCCTTTGTATTACATACGGGGGATAGTAATAAATAACAATTCAAATATGTATACAATACAAATACACAGTAATAAATAACTAACAATACAAAGAATATAATATGCAAAACAATGACTTAAGAAATATGCTTTTTTTTAAGTAAGCAAACGCGTTCACTACCTAACAAATTTAACGATCATTGTCTTGTTATCGAAACTATATTAGACAGATATCCCGACTCAAAAGTTCTTATTTGCAGCGATTATAATCTTCCTGATGCAGAATGGTCTAATGATGATTTTGGCCTTATCAATAACAAAACTTCGTCATATCCAGCACAATTGCTTACTGAGACGTTTAGTTTCTAAAATCTTCTACAAATCTGTAATATACCAAACGAAAATAATGTCTATCTTGATCTAATATTTGCTCATGACGGATTTTTAATCTAAAGAGCATCCGATTTGCTTTTTGATGTCAAACAGCGCCATGTGCCATATCTTATTACCATGTCTTCAACCGAACCACTTAAATCACTTCAATTTGATGAATATAGTTATGACTTTGCACGTGCTAATTATTCGGACATTAATATCTATTTAAATTCTGTTGAATGGCATAATGTATTAAATGGTCACATCGATGACATAGTCAATACATTTTACAACATTTTATATAAAGTTTTAGATCATGTTGTACTAGTGAAACGTATAAAATCATCCACCTATCCAGTTTGGGTTTCTTCTGAATTAATTAATTTAATTAAACAAAAACTTATTGCTCATATATTGTACAAGACGTGCCACAATTACACGAATTATCAGAATTTTAAACAGTTGCGTAATGAATGTGTACATCTAAGAAATCAACTATATGGTCAATACGTCAATTCTGTAAATAATGACATTACCAATAATCCAAAAAAATTCTGGAGTTTTGTAAATGTAACTAACTCCGTTCCTGAATTTCCGAATATAATGTACTTTAACGATAACCGTAGCATTAGTGGTTCTGAATGTGTTAATTTATTTGCGGACTATTTTACCACAGTTTACAGTACTAATACACCTGCATTTCTACCGACATTTTCTAGCACTTCAGAAGCAATCTAAATGCCAATAAAATTATTTAAAAGTGATATATTTCATGAAATTAATGATTTGAAAAGCAGCAATGGCACATGCCCTGACGGAATCCCTTCAGTATTTTTAAAGAATTGTATTTTTTCTATCACATTGCCATTATTCATTTTATTTGATGCTTCTGTCAGACACAATATATTTCTGTCTTTTGGAAGAGAAGCTTGTAATGATTCGACCCTAGGTATTATACAAATTTATAATTTGTATTTTATTTACGTTGTGTTGTGTATGTAGTAACCCTTTTAATTTATTTAACAGATTCGTTGTTTGTGTCAATATGCATTATCGGAAATACTGTGTCTTTCTTCCCTTTTAATGACCAGGAGTATGTGTGTACAATAAATAAAACAGGATGTGAGTTTAACGGATGCAAAGTTTATTGACCTCAATTATGACATTTCTAATTAATTTGTGTTTCTTAAATTATTTATGTTCTCGAAATACTTTATTTTCGTTTGTACTTAGAAGCCATGCGCATTTTAGTTAAACTCAAAAGGTATATGACTCTACTTGTGGGAGCAAAATTAAATAACCCCTGCATTTGCATTATGAGATGGGAAACCCACAAAAACCATCTCGGAGCTTACCAGACAACCAACTAGCGGGAACACTCCTCTGATTAGCAAGCAGATCCCGACGTCATCCGTTGATGGTTTTGTGTTATTAACTAGCGGGAACATAACTCTGCAGTACTAACTCGGGACGACCACACCCGTTAATTGCTTTCAGGCAATTAACTAGCGGGAACACTCCTCCGTTTTCCACGCACAGCTCGACCACACCCGTCAATTGCTTTTGTGCTTTTAACTAGCGGGAACATAACTTTGCAGTACTAACTCGGGACGACCACACCCGTTAATTGTTTTCAGGCAATTAACTAGCGGGAACACTCCTCCGTTTTCCAAGCACAGCTCGACCACACCCGTCAATTGTTTTTGTGCTATTAACTAGCGGGAACATAACTATGCAGTACTAACTCGGGACGACCACACCCGTTAATTGTTTTCAGCAATTAACTAGCGGGAACACTCCTCCGTTTTCCACGCACAGCTCGACCACACCCGTCAATTGTTTTTGTGCTATTAACTAGCGGGAACATAACTCTGCAGTACTAACTCGGGACGACCACACCCGTTAATTGTTTTCAGGCAATTAACTAGCGGAAACACTCCTCCGTTTTCCACGCACAGCTCGACCACACCCGTCAATTGCTTTTGTGCTTTTAACTAGCGGGAACATAACTCTGCAGTACTAACTCGGGACGACCACACCCGTTAATTGTTTTCAGGCAATTAACTAGCGGGAACACTTCTCCGTTTTCCACGCACAGCTCGACCACACCCGTCAATTGCTTTTTGTGCTGTTAACTAGCGGGAACATAACCATGCAGTACTAACTCGGGACGACTACACCCGTTAATTGTGATCAGCAATTAACTAGCGGGAACACTCCTCCGTTTTCCAAGCACAGCTCGACCACACCCGTCAATTGTTTTTGTGCTATTAACTAGCGGGAACATAACTATGCAGTACTAACTCGGGACGACCACACCCGTTAATTGTTTTCAGCAATTAACTAGCGGGAACACTCCTCCGTTTTCCACGCACAGCTCGACCACACCCGTCAATTGTTTTTGTGCTATTAACTAGCGGGAACATAACTCTGCAGTACTAACTCGGGACGACCACACCCGTTAATTGTTTTCAGGCAATTAACTAGCGGGAACACTCCTCCGTTTTCCACGCACAGCTCGACCACACCCGTCAATTGCTTTTTGTGCTGTTAACTAGCGGGAACATAACCATGCAGTACTAACTCGGGACGACCACACCCGTTAATTGTGATCAGCAATTAACTAGCGGGAACACTCCTCCGTTTTCCACGCACAGCTCGACCACACCCGTCAATTGTTTTTGTGCTATTAACTAGCGGGAACATAACTCTGCAGTACTAACTCGGGACGACCACACCCGTTAATTGTTTTCAGGCAATTAACTAGCGGGAACACTCCTCCGTTTTCCACGCACAGCTCGACCACACCCGTCAATTGCTTTTGTGCTTTTAACTAGCGGGAACATAACTCTGCAGTACTAACTCGGGACGACCACACCCGTTAATTGTTTTCAGGCAATTAACTAGCGGGAACACTCCTCCGTTTTCCACGCACAGCTCGACCACACCCGTCAATTGCTTTTTGTCCTGTTAACTAGCGGGAACATAACTCTGCAGTACTAACTCGGGACGACCACACCCGTTAATTGTTTTCAGGCAATTAACTAGCGGGAACACTCCTCCGTTTTCCACGCACAGCTCGACCACACCCGTCAATTGCTTTTGTGCTTTTAACTAGCGGGAACATAACTCTACAGTACTAACTCGGGACGACCACACCCGTTAATTGTTTTCAGGCAATTAACTAGCGGGAACACTCCTCCGTTTTCCACGCACAGCTCGACCACACCCGTTAACTGTTTTGTATTCTTTTTTTGTTGTATAGTTTTTATATTTGTTGTATAATTTTGATTTTTGTTGTGTTATTCTTATTTCCCTCTGTGATTTGGAACTTGTGGTGCTTTTCGTGATGTTCTTCTTCCGAACTGTTTCTTGACTCTCATGACTCTCTCCTCTGTTTTCCGCTCCGCACAGCTTTTATAACTCTGTTTCCCACCCGATCGTGGAGATGGAAGATTTCACGTAGACCATATATGGTTATAAAATACCACCCATCCCTGACGCCACGCAATTCCCCCGACTTCGCAAATTCGTTGTGTTTGCGCTTGGTTAAACCTTGAACTGAATCTTTCTGTATGTCTTAGCATTTCTCCACGCGCCGGTATTTGTTTATTTTTTTAAGGCGATGCTGCATTTGTTATTTCTTTCAGATAAAAAATATTTTGATCGACTAATGTTATTCTCGTATTTACTGAATGTTGATTTTTATTTAATATTTTCTTGGGTGATTTTTGTATTAATATTTTAATTTAATTTCGTCAAAAATAATATTTGCACATGACCCCTACTGACCTATTACAAGCTATGTTACACCACTATTTAAGTCTGGCAAAAGGGATGATGTATCAAATTACCGGAGTATATCAATACAATCCGTTATACCCTAGTTACTTGATAAACTCGTAGCCGGAAAATTAAATTGGATGTGTAAAAACATTCTCATAGATGAACAGCATGGATTCCGTACTGGAAGATCTACAGTAACGAATCTTTTGACCTTCACTTCATTTATCATTAATGCCTTCAAGTCTATCCATTCAGTTGATACTGTATTTACCGATTTTGCCAAGGCATTTGATCGTGTTAACCACGATATTTTAGTTGCTAAATTATCTGCATTGGGATTCCATGCGAATGTTGTTAAGTGGGTACACAGCTTTTTAAGTAACCGTGTGCAGTGTGTTAAAATCAAAAATTTTTTATCGAATACCATTCAAGTGCCGCTGGGTATTCCCAAGGGTTCGCATTGTGGTCCATTGCTGTTTTTACTCTTTATTAATGACATATCACTGGTTATAAAACATGCCTCATTTTTGCTCTTTTCTGATGACCTAAAATTGTACAAAGAAATTGTGTATATGGAAGACTGTTTACTGCTGCAAGTTGATTTATTATCTGTTTATAATTGGTGTCAAAATAATCACTTGCTTTTTAATGTACAAAAATGCAAAACTACGAAATTTTCCAAAAAAACAATTAATTATACAATTGATGGTCACCACCTTGAACAATTAAGTGTTACAAAAGATTTGGGTATAATCTTTGATAGACAATTGTGTTTTGCCAGCCATATTAACGCAATTTGTAATCGGGCTAGAAAGATGTTAGGTTATATAAAACGAATGGGTAGAGACTTGTCACCAGCAGCATTTAAACGAGTTTACTTCGCATTTGTACGTTCGCATCTGGAATATGGATCCAGTGTATGGGCACCAACTCAAAGTGTCTATATTAATTCTTTGGAAAACGTTCAAAACAAATTTTTAAAAGTACTTGCTTACAAGTTAGGCTTTGATACCAGCACAAATTTAGATATAATTTTGTCTATCCAATGTATTGATAAACTAAGTATCCGCCGGGTGTATGCTGATTTGTTATTTTTTCATAAATTAATTTGTCACATTGTTGAATGCCCATATCTTCTGTCGCAAATTACTTTCTTTATTACTCAATCTAATCGCTCATTTCAACATTTACCCTTATTTCGTATCCAGTTCCATAAGACAAATTATGGGAATAATAGTCCACTTACAAGGTTTATGCGTACAGCAAATAAACTATCACTGTATCCAAATTTGGATATTTTTAATTGCTTCTCACCCTCACAGTTCAGCAAACTTAAGCGTATAAATGTTTGTTATTTATCTTAGTATTGTTAGTTTATTTTATGTATAAGTAGTACTGTATTCTTCTCAAAGTTATATAATTTTGTTAAAATCTATTTTGTAAAATGGATCTTCCGTTAAATAAATAAATAAACACACAGTGAAAAAAAAACTAGGCACTGCATCATGTTCCTTATACTTCAGAACCCCGAAGTATAGAATTTCCACAAAATAGTGTTTATAATTAACGGGTAATTAATTCATAAACATTGTCAATTTTCAGATGTGAATTTATAACGAAATCGTAAAAACAAGTGACCTGTGCTTCAGATACATAAAAAAACAAATTTATATCTTGAGTAGTTAATGAATTATAATTTTTTCAATATTTATTATCATTTTTTCAATATTTATAATTTTTAAATATAAATTTAAACTTTGCGAGACCTGCAAAAACGCAATTTACATTTGTTCAACCTATAATTACTACCAAATCATAGCCCCAAGTTTTCTCTACAACAGGAATTATTTATTTTAAAAATATCGAACCAACTTTTTGAGAAAAACATTTATTTATGTCGCGAGTCACCTCAAAACATCTGTTGCGCGCAGTTATACGCTGATTCGGTTGGAAGATGATCGCGCGGCCGCGCGTTTTTCAAAAAATATTCAATGTC
Source organism: Philonthus cognatus (assembly GCA_932526585.2). Lineage (NCBI taxonomy): Eukaryota > Metazoa > Arthropoda > Insecta > Coleoptera > Staphylinidae > Philonthus > Philonthus cognatus. The sequence continues at coordinate 19,963,749 of OW052249.1, read as the reverse complement.
ACTTATAAAAGCAGTCTTTTTCAAATACTAATCCATCAATTATAATAGTTTACTAGGTAAATACATAAGTATTCATTTTTATTATTGATTTAAACTAATAAAAGTTATTTTCCGAAATTTATGATATGTGTATGAATTAAAACAGAGTTTTTATTAATTTTTGCTGTCATTATCTCTTGCCATTATTTTTGGAAATGAACTTTGTAAGAGGAGTTTCCCATAAATAAATACAAATAAAAATATTGACTAATTTTAATTAATGTATTATAAATATGTGTATCTAATGGTTCGGTTGATCAAGTCTTGTCTTACAAAAATGATTTTATTTTTCTTAAAGTTGGTGAAATTTAAATAAACTTGTTATTTGTAATAATAAAAAGTTATAGTCGAAAAATAAGAGTCTTAATTAAAATACGGACAACTTTCTTGAAAACTTGAATTTAGCATTTAAACTTGTAATATAAATAATTTTCATAAAATAACTTTGATTAGTTTGAGTCAATAATAAAAAATAAATATTTATGTATTCATGTTTACCTAGTAAACTATTGTAATTAATAGATTAGTATTTGTAAAAGTGAATTTTTATAAGTGATATTGAATATTTTTAAAAGAGCGCGCGGCCGCGCGTTCATCCAGCCGAACTAGCTTATGCCTGCGCGCAATAGATGTTTTGACGTTACTCGCGACATAAATAATTTTTTTTCTCAAAAAAATTGGTTCGATATTTTTAAAATCAAAAATTCCTGTTGTAGAGAAAACTTGGGGTTATGATTTAGTAGTAGGTATAGGTTGGACAAATTTGAATTTAGTTTTTGAAGGTCTCGCAAAATGTAAATTTATATTTAAAAATTATGAAAATTAAAAAAATGGTAATTCATTAACTAATCAAGATATTAATTTGGCTTTTTATGAGTCTGAAGCACAGGTCATTTGTTTTTACATAAAAAAACAGTAAATAATTATTTCGAGCAGCTACGAAAATATATCTATTTAACCGCGCATCGATTTTCCTTTTAAATCCACATCTGAAAATTGATCATGTTTATAAATTAATTAATCGTGAATTATATATACTATTTTGTTAAAAATCTATACTTCGGGGTTCTGAAGTATAAGGAACAGGATGCAGTGCCTAATTTTTTAAACATTTAATGTTGAGAATTACCTCCCCGCGCACACCCGTGGCCGCGATGGCTTCAATCGGCCACACAAGCGAAGGGATCTACAAAAAATCAAATTTTCCGCATAAATTCTTCGCGTGCTTTAGCAGTTGTGTAGCAGCGGGGTGCTGAGCATATTCTGTCCTCTGGAATGGCACTTCAAAAGTATAATTGCTGCGCGAGGGTCGACAAAGAACATGTATCCCTACTAAATGAAGTAAATCGGGACAATCAATAATTCCGTTAACACATTTTAAAAGTAATATGATGTCCGAATTGTACCTTTTTTATTTAAGACTTCTTATATTAAAAATTGACTGTATGGCATCGTAATTATTTAATTTTACTTAATGCTTAATTAACCCATTAAGACCATTGATGCAAAAACACAACATTATTAATTTTTTGTTAATAAGTAATAATCGAAATATTCAATTATTATATAAGTTAATTTGATCCATAGTATTATTTGATCTGACTTGAGAATGTGTAAAGAAAAATTTAATATTGTGTTACTTAAATATTCCGATTATTACTTATTTGAAAAAAAAAGTTTTTAGTGTATTTCAAACTTGACAATATTTCAGTGTTTAGGGGTACGTGATTACCAATAATTTTGGGACGACTGATCTATTGTATTTAATTTATTTTATAAATGACACTTTAATATTATGTAATGATCTCAAGGTGTATTATCATTATGTATTTATTTTGTGACATTTTTTGTTTCTAATTTTAGATACTGTGTACATACAAAATCTGGATTCACAGTGTCTTAGATGTTTGTGCTATGCAGCTACGAATTGTGACTTAACGAGAGGTTGCATCCAAGGATATTGCGGTCCGTACAAAGTCAGCAGACTTTATTGGATCGACGCTGGAAGAATAGTCTTACCAGAAGACGATATAGAAAGATCAGGAGGTAAATGATATATTAAAAAAAATATTTTCATTGCAAGAAACAAAAGAAAACTCTAATATTTATAACGTAAACAATAGCAATTTAAACCCGTTTTGTAGGCGAAATAATTATCTCAAATATGTATAATCTTTTTACTCAAAAAATAATACAACATAATATTTTTACTCACTTAAAAATAAGTGCCAATTTAAAAAAAGGAGTACATGCAAGGGGAACAGTTTTTTGTTGGTTATTTAATAAAAAGGTATACAGGGTGCCCGTATTTGGAAGAATGTAGCGGGATCTCTCTTGAAGAGATAGAGAGTCGGTTAAATTATGGCAAAGTTGCGTATTTTAGGGCCTAATAATCGGAAAACAATTAATTGGGAAATATATTTTTTTTGTTTTCAAGACATTAACAAAAAACTGACTTTTTGGCAAATCGTTTTAATTTTTCTATTCAAAAACTAGTGAACCTGGACATTTAGAACTTTGACAATATACAGGTACTTTTTAATGAGGAATCTAGTAGCATTTTTTTAAGATAACTATAACATTTACCCGGGGAGCGCCATCTTGGATTTTCATATTTTTTCAAAGAATATTTAATTCTGAACTCAGTGATGTACCACACTAATAATTTATTTTAGATTTGATATTTAAAATTATGATATTTTCTTTTTTGCAAAGAGTGCCTTCGAAACAATGATGTCATATCCGTTAATCAATAACATCTTGACAGCAGTCAATTATATTTAGCCCTCAAAATTAAATAATAACTGTCAATCTTTTGTAATAATAATAATAAGTATCGATTATCACATAAAAGTTGCACTAACTAAATTTACTCTACTTTTATTATTATTATTAAAAAGCTATTCACAAAAAAGTAATTATTGCATTTTTTCGTTACATCTCGGTAAATATCACATCTAAGCATTATATACTTTTAACTTTACTCTAAATCAGTGGTTTTTACGCATGGCGCATGAAGTAAAATTTCGAGTTTAAAAGAGCCCCGTTAAAATTGAAGCATTTTCTACGCGGGGCTTTTCAAAACTCGAAATTTTACTTCATGCTTAGTCTGGGAGTGGAAGACATCACAAATGCTAAAATATGTATCGTCGGATGCCCGTCTTCAGGGGTGATATGTAAACAAATTATGGGTCCTAGGAGTTGTCAAATAAGTGAGTTACTTAACTGTTTCCAAGGCACTCTTTACAAAAAACAAAAGATAAAAATTTTACATATAAAATGTACAATAAACTATAAGTGTGGTACATCATTGAATTCAGAAAAAAATATACTTCCAAAAAAATATGAAAATCCAAAATGGCGCCCATAAGAAAAACAAAAGCTGGCTATAGTCCCTGGGTGAATGTTATAGTTATCTTAAAATAAAATATGTTACTAGATTAATCGTTAAAAAGTGCCTGTATAATGTCAACGTTGCAAATGTCTGTATTCAATAGTTTTGGAATACAAAATTAAAAACGAAATGTACCTCAAAAACAAAGAAGATATTTCAAATTTGTTTTAAGATTATTATTGGCCCCAAATTCCGCAACGTTGCCCCAATATAACCGACTCTCTATCTCTTAAAATAACAGAGATTCCCATACATTCTGTTGAAATACGGACACCCTGTAGAGCTTTAATTGATATATTGCTACCAAATATATATTCTATAAATCTACATAACCATTTTGCTATTTTGTTCGTTGGTTTTTAATAGTAATAGGCAAGATAGATCTCAAGGATCGACCAAGCAAGCAATCATTTGCAAGGACGGCTCTAAATATACTTTGTTAGGTAAATCAAAGATTTATGAGAATATTTTACCTTTTCGCAATCTAATAAACTAATTTGTCTTACATAGAATAATCAAAATATCTGAGGAAATGAAAATCTATTGTAAAACATTTAATATTTTAATCATTCAATGAAGGATGTTTGTAAAATATGGAATAATTTTACATAATTTACCTTTTTCAGCTTTCGAAGACTGTGCTCTAAGTTATCACTGTGCCCAACGCTTGGTGGTAAACTATATAGCTAAATTTGCAAAAGTGAGTATTACTTTGTTAAAATTAAGATATTTATGACTAATTATGACAATTCAAGTTAAAAATAAATATTCAAAATCAACGCACTAAAAAATTTGCATACTTTTATTTTTGTATTCATTTCATAATTATATGGTTGATACAGTAGTTTTATTTTTAAACTGCTTGAATATTAATTAAAGTTAAATGAGCAATATATGTATCTAGCAGAAAAAAATGAAGTAGGAATTAACCGGCGCATCCACAATAGATATGTAATAATAATATTTTAGGCTTAAAATAATGATAAAATAGTTTTAATAAAATGCTTTCATCACATTACTTACCTTTACTTTGTTTCTTCAGGACTGCAATGGAGATGGAGTTACAAATTGCGATGACTATTCCATGATAAACTTCAACGGAGGCTACCAATGCTCACCAGAGCTGAGACGGTCAGAGGCAGGAAGAAACTGGACTGAGAGATATGTCAGATGCGCACCCCTTTAAATGTTTTAATTTAAGAAATAAGCAACAATTGATAGAAATAATAAACTGGAATTTTTTGATGAACTCAGTCTATATTTAGAGGGCAGATAAATAGTTATTTTGATTTAAGATGATATATTTTTTTATACAAGATATTATTGTACTCAGTTGAGTCAGTTTGAATTAACTATTTTTTTATATGATTTGTATTAAAAATTAAAACTGTATCAGAAAATCTGTTGACGAATTTCGCATTATTTTTAAGAGGGTTGGGGAGCATGGAAGAAATTGAAACAAACCTTCTTCTTACGTACGGCTTTAACCCGCAAAGACCCTAGGTTCGGTTAAAGTAGACCAGTCGCATACCTTCGTTTTCCGCGAACAGCATTGTTATACTTAATTGATTTGACTGACTACGTGATATCTTACGTAGGGTGTCAGTGGCGTAGATGAGTATAGAAAAAATGGAAGGAGGCACGGCCCCAGGCACATATAAAATTTCATAAATTTATATCAGAAATTTCAAATTATATAAGTAATCTTTATTTTTAATTTTCCATTTAATCGGTGTTTTATATGGGTGACGCATAAAGTAAAATGTCGAGTTTAAAAATGCGCGATTTGCTAGGATGCGACTCGCTTGGCTCGGGCGCCTCTGCAAATCCAAATTTTTAGGCTTTTCTAAACTCGAAATTTTACTTCATGTTTAATCTGAGAGTGAAAGACTGTCGAAAATGAAACATTTCATGTATAGGGCTGGTTGTTGAATGTTAGTAATTGAATATTGTCAGTAACAACAAGTTTATGTAAGTTGGCTGCTGCTGATAAGCGAACACCGGACGAGATAAAGCGTCTTCTGCTTGACGAAAGTTAATTCCTGAGATGACTACGGAAATAATGTTTGCCTTGAAATCATCAATAGAGCTAGCATGTCAATCAGCGCATCCACCAATTGGAAAGCCATCGATGTCTGTAAGATGTTTGGACACATCAAACTTGATAAAAAGAAGAAAATAGCTATCAAGGAGGTTGCAGATAAGTGTTTTAATGCAATTGAGTATGCTTTGACAAGTGACCGCAGTGATTAAGTTAATAGTGCTACCTGTCGCATGTTTAATGATAAAACGTGGGTTTTAACATTACAGAGAAAAAACTGAAAAATTTGAATTGGCCGGTAAATATCACTTGAAGATTGTGGGTTGAGGCAAAATGGCTACTACGATCCACATCAATGTTTGTAATGAACGTGTAGATTTCAAAAATGCATTGCTGGTGCCTATATTACGGAAAAATCTTTTCATCGTTGGAAAATGTAAGACAGGAGGTGCAAAAATATGTATTAAGCAAGGGAGGATGACCTGCGGAGTTGGAGGTAAACTAATTACCTAATGATCATTAATAATTACCACTACATTCTTTGGTAGCCGAAAATATGTATACAGCAGATGCAGAACATACGATATCATGAGCGGCTGGGTCACCAAAGTTTAACGCGAACGCGAGAAATGGTGACAAATGGTCAAATCCATTTAGGTATGACGCTGAATTATTATGTGAGCCATGTGCATTTGCAAATTCAGCAAAGTGTTTCTGGTAGTTTGACTTATGAATATATACCTAAAGCTATGCAAAAGAAGTAGCAGCATAAGGTTAAAAAGCGTTTAATGCTTGGCTACGATCAAACAAACCAAATTATCGCTTGATGGATTTGGAGTCTCATAAAATTTATATCGCACGTCATGTCATATTCGACGAACAAACAACTAACTGCAGTTTTTGGCCGGTACTAGATTCAAACATACCCGAGGTACCAAATAAATTCGAAGCTGATAGAAGTGGCACCTCAGTTGAAGATAGAGGACAACCAGAGAGACATCTAAAACAAACCAATTATAATCTAAGGCCTCGCAAATCTCCAGTAGAAATAACTTCTATCGTTATGGTCGACGAACTTAATATGTATGCAAAAGCTATGGTAGGTTCTAAAGGGTCACTTTGGCTAAAAGGAATTGAAGAAGAAATGGACGCTCAACTGATAAACACGACATTTAATGTGGTACCAGCAGTTCCAGTGGGAAAACGCGCAGTGGGCTCCAAAGCTAGTCTTCAAGAAGAAGCAAGTGCAGGGGGTCATAACATTGAATGGTGGGTGCGGTGCGGGGAACACCGCAGGGTATTAAATTACCGTGGGATGCGAGAAATAAGAAAGACATAATGAACATGTTAAAATGTATATTTTAAAAGGTTATACAGAGTTTTTCGATTGCATTTCACTTTATATCGAATATGTATCCCTTTATCTCAAATATATTTCCCATTTATCAAATACATTTCCCTATATATCAAAACCTTATCACAGTTTATCAATTAAATTTCACTTCTCAGCAAAATGGCTGCAGTTCGTCAAAAAATGCATCTTAGAAATGAACTAAGAGGATTTCTTATCCGGAAAATGGATGCTGGCGAAAGTAGTGTTACATACAGTGAATTTTTCTTTAAGGTAAACATATGTATAAGCTGTAAATTTTCTGACATTCGTTGTTTTTCAAAAGAGTTCAATTTGAAGCTTTAAACGAGTGTTTTCCAGTCTTAGACTAAGCATGAAGTAATATTTAGAGTTTAGAAAGGCCCCGTAAAAATTTGTCGAGGGTCGCGCAGCAACCCGAGGCAAATTTTTTGGGCTTTTCTAGACTCAAAATTTTACTTCATGCGCCACGCGTATAAAACACTAAAATATTGTGAAATCTGTTATTTATACGCGTGGCGCATGAAGTAAAAGTTTGAGTATAGAAAAACCCAAAAAATTTGTCTCGGGTCGCCGCGCGACCCTCGACAAATTTTCACGGAGCTTTTCTAAACTCAAAATTCTACTTCATGCTTATTCTGGGAGTAAAAAACATTCGTTTAAAGCTACAAATTGAACTTAAAAAAACAAGGAATATCTAAAGATTTACAGAAGATAGGCTAAATTTGGAATACGTATATTAATGAAAAACTCTATAAATACAAATAAAATATTTCCAGAAGAAAGTTATTGTTGCTGCAAAAATGTTCAGCATAAATATTAAAGGGAAAAGTATTTGGCATATAGTGAAACTCATTTCGTAAATCGGGAAATCTTTTGACATATATTTGACAAGGTGAAAGATATTTGGGATAAAGTGAATCTCATTTGATCAATAGTGAAATGTAACAGAAAAACCCTGTAATTGAATTTGACATTATTTTATGTACTGGGATCGTACATTGTGACCAGATGGAATTTTAGAATTCCTTGATCCAACAGCAACGTGAACATTCTCCATGGAAGTATGCTCCTAGCTCGGTATAAAGAAAATCTCGACGTCCATGGCTGTTTCATGCATAGTCTTGAAGATCATTCACGAATGCTAGGAAGAAATAAAGAGAAATAATTGAGACACCCTGGTTTTGAATGTGTTTGACTGCAGACTTAATTAAAAGAATACGCAATAGCTTAAACAATTGAAATATTATATAAACTTACGGGTTTAATTATTTATGTTAACGCCCATCCGCAAAGATTCAGAATTGCATAATCCAACAACAGGGATATACTCCATTAAAAAATACTCCTAATTCAGTATGATGAAAATATCCACTAGCACGGGTATTTCGTATACTTGAAGATCATCCACATGTGCTACGAAGAAATAAAGAGAAATAATGTAGTAATACCCTGGTTTAAATTTGTTTGGCCCTAGACTTTTTTAAAATAATAATAGCTTACAATTTAAAAATATTATATATGCTTACGGTTGTAATTATTTATATTTATTAACGCTTATCTCGAGACGATTTCGCCTTATCGGTATTTTTGTGCCTTCAGATCCGACGGATCTAACAGCTGCTGATTGAAAACTAGAGCCCACATGCTAGAAATCGCGAAATTGCGACCCATCGAGTGGTTCGGTCAACTATATATGTGAACTTACAGAATCATATGGAGTCGACTGGGTCTGGATACATACGTCTATTACCATCTATATACTGTTTAAAGCAACCTCGTCAGTGGAACAAACGCTTTATTGCACTTTTAAATCGATTCAACTTTGTTGTTAGTCTAGCACAGTGGTGGGGAAACTTTTTTTAAGACGGGCCATTTGTAATAACCAGACAATCGTAGCGGGCCAAAAAATAATGCTTAATCGTAGGTAAGTAGTTTTTATGCGGGTCGTCACATTACGAAGTAAGAACGCGTTCAAACATTCTCACGACGGCACTCTTAAACGGGCCGGATTAAACCTTTCCGCGGGCCGGACTTGGCCCACGGGCCGTAGTTTCCCCATCACTGGTCTAGCAGATCGGTGTGTTTATAGAGGCAAAGTAAATGCTGAACTTTCGTTACTATACGTGTATGATAGTTTGTTATTGTCAGCAGCAACTGAAGCTATTGCATTTGTAGTAGACGACTTAAAAAACGAATTTGAGATAATATTGGATGTCGGTCAGTATTATGTTAGTATCGAAATAAGTCGAAATTGTGATTTGAAATAAATTTATATTGGTCAGTCAAAGTATATTTTTATAGGAGAAAAGTTTAATCTGGTCCTAAACCTGTAGCAGTACCAGCAAATCCACAAGTTCATCTCACCAAAAAATAACAGGTAAAACAAACGGACCGGAGACACCTTACTGCGAAGCAGTTGGATCATTTATGTTTGCAGCTTGTGTAACACGTCCTGATCTTATATATGCAGTATCCCTTGTCAGTAGATACTTCACGAATCCAGGATATGAGCATTAAAAAGTTGTCAAGCGAATAATTTCATATGCCAAAGATACGGCAAATCTTGTGATTGTGTTTGGTAAAGGTGGAGGTAATGGAAAACTGGTTGCGTTTGCAGATAGTGACTATGCAGGTGATCCAGATACGCGTCGTTCTTGTAGTTGGTACATGATCAGGTATAATGGTGGGCCAGTCTCATGGACAGCACAGAGGCAGCGCATCGTAGCCATGTCGACAACCGAAGCTGAGAACACAGCAGCCAGTGATTGTATAAAAGAAATACTTTGGAAACCGTTGATTATAGGAGTCGGTGGGAGTTAATGTTAAAAGGGCTACTCCCCTCAGACATCGGTTGGCACCAGCAATGGGGTCGACTGGCTGCAGGTAGAGGCTACCGAGCGCGTCTCCAGGTGGTGGATAGGAGAATGACCAAGAAATCGGCCAGTAGCTGGCATAGGGTCAGGCAGGTGGACTACCCCTGCATGACCGGTCTAATTCAGTTGCCGCGAACCAACTCCCCCAAGCTATGGGGTAAGACATCGTGCCAATAGCTGCATGGTACAGGGTTAAGTGTCGCTAACGATTCCTTTGGGACACCGGACGACCTCCCATCGTAGCGAACCTTCTGTGTGTATTGTATGGGGGCACTGCGCACAATGACCACATATTTCCTCCGTACTCGTGGGAACAAAATCGAAACCACTCAAACAAAACAAAAATCTAACAACCACACGGAGATCTTTAGATCAGAACAGCTTAAACCAAGAGCGCAGCCGTAAAACTTTAGAAAGTGCAAAGACAGGCGTGTCTGCTGATAACTGGAGCGATGAGAACAACGCCCACAACAGCCATGGAACAAATATTATCGCTTCCACCACTACATCTATATGTTGTGATCGAACCTTGGCAGGCAACCTACAGAACACCAGAGCTGGGATAAATCCTCAAAAACAGGATTCGAATCACGAATCCGAATCACCTAATATGATTCGAATAACGAATACTCGAATAAAGGATTCGTAAGTGAAAAATATGATTCGAATCAAAGATTCGAATCCTCACTTTTGAATCACGGATACAAATCCTTATAAAATAAATTTGAATCTATTATTTGCAACCAATAATATTTTATTCCATCAGTTTCTATTAACAAAAATGTTCATTTACCGACTAAATATCTGATTATATAATGATTTTAATTAATGATGATATATGTGTTATTGAACTTTATTTTAAATCAGTGTTTTATACGCGTGGCGCATGAAGTAAAATTTCGAGTTTAGAAAAGCCCCGTGAAAATTTGTCTCGGGTCGCTGCGCGACCCTCGACAAATTTTCTACGCGGGGCTTTTCTAAACTCGAACTTTTACTTCATGCTTAGTCTGGGAGTGGACATCACTCGTTCTTAGAAGTTTCAAATTAAAGGATCACTCTAGATTACTAAGTTTATTACTATTTCAAAAAGGCTACAGCTCGAAGGACCAATCATGGTCTTCGGAGACCGAAGGACTACAGGGAATCGAAGTTTATTTACAAGAAAACAACGAATATCTAAAGGTTTACAGCATGGATAGGAAAGATAACATACAATTTTGAAAAAATATCGAAGTTGGGTTGGTTTTCAGTGCCTTTATAACTTCACTTAAAATCAGTGTTTTATACGCGTGGCGCATGAAGTAAAATTTCGAGTTTAGAAAAGCCCCGTGAAAATTTGTCTCGGGTTGCTGCGCGACCCTCGACAAATTTTCTACGTCTGGGAGTGGACCGTCAAGATTTTCTACATGTCGAGATTTTCGATATTTCTAGATGTACATATGTCGATTTATTCACAGTTTGTTATTGTATTAAATGCAACTTTAATATTAAATAAAAACGTTTTCTTTTTAGGAATAGAATATTTACCCATTAAGAGCCGAGCAAATTATAAAGTTAACTCTTCAAGTTAATTTAAGGTAAAATTTTGCATCTTTTTCTATGATTTTAATGAATGATTTATTATATTACATACGTCGATTTTTTAAAAGAGTTAAATTTAAAATATAAACGAGTGTTGTCCACTCCCAGACTAAGTATGAAGTAAAATTTCGATTTTAGAAAAGCCCCGCGTAGAAAATTTGTCGAGGGTCGCGCAGCGACCCGAGACAAATTTTCACGGGGCTTTTCTAAACTCGAAATTTTACTTCATGCGCCACGCGTATGAATCACTGATTTTAAGTGAAGTTAAAAATATACTATTAACGTTGGATATTTTTCATGGTTAAGTAACCAAATATGCATTCACAAATATTTGAATTATTCGAAAATTTAAATATTTATATTCAAATATGAATAATTTAGTGATTTAAATATTCATATTAGAATATTTAACTATTTGAATTAATCGAATTCGAATCCCAGCCTTAATAGCGATGATTCGAATTATTTAGGACGATTTGAATCCGTGTATGAGGATTCGAATCCTTTTATAAGGATTCGATTCCTTTTATAAGGATTCGAATCCTTTTATAAGGATTCGAATCCTTTTATAAGGATTCGAATCCTTTTATAAGGATTCGAATCCTTTTATAAGAATTCAAATCCTTTTATAAGGATTCGAATAATCTACGTCTGGATTCGAATACGAATCCTTTTAAAAAAAATGTAACGAATCCGAATCACGAATCCGTTTTCACTAAAGTATTTGAATACCTCTTTTAAATCCTCTAAAACGATTCGAATCCGGGAATCGAATCTTGAATGATTCGAATCCTGCCCAGCTCTGCAGAACACACTTTAAATGTAGGAGCATCAAGACCAGCAACATTCAAAGTGCTATTAGAAGATGACACCTTAAAAATGAGGTCCGATTTCACTAAAATTGGCAGAGTGAATGGGCAATTGGAACATACCCGGGATCTTCTGAAAGAACTATCTGGTATACAGAAGGGACCAAAATACAAAAGGAACCGGCGCTGAAATCTATGGAGGCTGCAACCGGAGCAAACAATTTGCAGTTGCTCTGGGGAAACATGCCTTCATCTTCTAGGCCCTGGGTTTCCAAACTATCTTCTTCGCGGGCCACAAATACAATTCTACATAATAAAGTCGGCCAAGATCCGATTAATTTTATAAAATTATGAGAAATTTAAGGAACAATTGTTACAATATTTCAAAATATGACATTTACAAAAAAAAAATACAAACAATCGCGGGCCGGATTCATGCAAGTCGCGGGCCGCATTTGCCCCGCGGGCCGTAGTTTGGAGACCACTGTTCTAGGCTGAAATAGCCGCCATTGACTGGTGAGCTTATCACATAATTGAATCGGGACACAACATATTATGTTACCATTATGTCAGACAGCCAGGTAGCCCTAAAAGCTGGTGCAGTCCAGGCTGGTTAGTATGGATACCCAAGGACCAAAGAATTATTGGACACTTGGGGGCCGACTCGCTGGCTAAACAAGGGGTATGAGGGGAATTTATAGGACGTAAACCCGCTTTCGGAATACCTTATGAAACCGGAAAGGAAATAATCCGACGCAAGTTAGCAGAAGAGCACAAAAAGGCATGGCACAACCAAAAGGGAATAAGGTACACAAGACTCTTCCTAGATGGTCCAGTACCTAGCCATGGTCCAGTCCTGACAGCTTCAATGTGCTACGCTGTCAGGACTGAGTAGAATGAAACTACGAAGAATCACAGGACTAGTCACTGGACACTGTGACTTGAATTAGCACAAACATAGGATGGGAGTTGAGAAAAGCCCCCTATGTCGTGGGTGTTTGAAAGAGAAAGAAACTCTCCAACACCTACTGTTTACATGCGAAGCTTATAAAAGGCAACCCACGGAGCAATTCGGGAAGCCTGTGCTTTCTGAAATAGAGCTCAAGAAAGCCCCTTGGCAAAAACTCCTGAACTTTGTAGAAGACACAGAAGTACACAGGAAATAAACGATCTAAAGGCGCCCAAAAGGACCACGAAGACCGCAGTGCAGGGACGCTAAGCGACACCACCTCATATGACAAAAAAAGCTGACTATGAATCCAGAATTTCACAAACGAACCAAACACATTGATGTACGTTATCATTTTATTAGAGAGAAATATGAGGATGGTACAGTGAAATTACTCATGTACTATATACCAACAAACAAGCAGTTCGCAGATATTTTGACAAAAGAAGTGCCTTTGTCAAAATATCTGCTAACTGCATGTTCAGGTATTTAGTTGCTGAGCTGAGAATGGTTAATGAGACTGCAAACGTTCAAGCGTGAGATAGACATCATCTTCCAGCCACAGAAATAAACTCAACTAGTGGGAGTGTTAAAAAATGAAATTGTTCATGTATAGGACTGGCTGTGGGATGTCAGTGATTGAATTGTTTCACTAATAACAAGTTTCTGTAATCTGTTCAATTTATAAGATATTAAGTGTTTGTTCTATATTAACTGTGTATTTACAACAAATGTAAAAACAATAATAGGAGATTTGTTTCGAAATACAGGGTGTCTACGCTAAACCGTTCGTTAAAAGTTTATGGGGTTCCTGTTGCATCAAAAATTTGTATAAAATCCTTGACATTTGGTTGAATCAGTTCTCCTCATGTGAAATATTTTCAACTTTATATCACTTACAGTTCCACCGGAAGAAGCACCAAATTTGTTATTTTAAATGGAACACCCTATCTATTAGTAATTTTTTGGATATCTTGTTTAAATTGCAACATATTTTATTCGAACATGTGCACATTTATCTTATGGTTTTCAAGAAAAAAAAATATTTCTAAAATTTTGGTCTCTAAAAGGCATCTTGAAATCTGTCTGTAACTTCTCTTAAGAATAAGATGAAAATATGATTTATATCTCTACTTGTACCTAGAGGATGCCTCTATGAGTAAAGTAATTAGAAACTGTTAATTTTGACAATAAGTGTTCTTAAAATGTCAATATCGAAGTGCCCTCTTCAATAGGATGACCCATTTTTTATCACATGGTACGATTGGGAGGAAAATTTTATACAAAAAAGTATTATACAACTATACTCAGAAAGCAAGTAGTTTTCGAATTATTTCGATGATTCGTTTGGTTTTGTCGCATTTATGCAGGGAATAATGCGCGCATAAGTAGCAATGAAATTTTAGTAGGCAAGTAGTATGCTTTTGTTTTGTCGCGATTGTAATGTGAAATGTCAAATAATAAAAACAATTAGTAAAAAGGTATACAGAAATCAACAAATTAAATAATTACACAAATAAACAAATTATGAATTTATTTTTTATATCGTATGTTCAATAAAATAAAACCTCTAGAGTGCCATGGAAATTATTTTAGGTTGGAAACTTTGAAATTATACATTATAATTATTATGTCTGACGTTTTATATGTCAATTCCTAAAGTGTGTAGCCAACTTAAATTAAACAAAAGATAAAGTCATGGCACTCTAGAGGTTTTTTTCTATTGAACATTGATACATGGCAACGGCGATAGCAATGTTACTCGAACATGTAGAGTATTTAATGAAACTTATCCACATTTGCCGCCGATGAATAAATCTGGGCCAGACTTTCTCGTTTCTTGATCAAAAACAAAATAGCTATGGTGAACATTGTTTATACAAAATTTGTGGATTTTTTCGTTGGCTACAATTTTTATTTGAGATATTTTTTGATTAAGTTAATGTGTTTCTATATTTTTAAGTTCACTTGAAATCAGTGTTTAATACGCGTGGAGCATGAAGTAAAATTTCGAGTTTAGAAAAGCCCCGTGAAAATTTGTCTCGGGTCGCTGCGCGACCCTCGACAAATTTTCTACGCGGGGCTTTTCTAAACTCGAAATTTTACTTCATGCTTAGTCTGAGAGTGGAAGACACTCGTTCGTAAATTTTCGAATTATTATAAAGTTGTGTATTTTTTCGTAGTCTGCAATTTTTGTTTGATTGAATCGATAAAATAGCTACAGTTAATGAGTGATTAGCAAAATATATCAAATAAATCTTTCTCGGTTTATTGAACAAAAACAAAAGAGCTGAGGTAAAAAGTATTAAGGTAAATGTGGTTTATTTTCGTTCCCTACAACTTTTGTTTGAAACATTTTTCGATTGAGACGTCGAAAGCCATAGTCGGTGAGTTGTTGATCTAAACTAGTTTTTTTAGTTTCTAGTTCATAAACAGAAGAACTAAGGTGAAAAGTGATTATACAAAATTTTGTGTTGGGTTTTGTTATTATCTTTTGTGTGAAACTGTTTTTGATTAGTAGCAATTTGTTAGTGATTATCAAATAAATATCTCCCCTAGGCTTTTTCGTATAGTGATCATAAACAAAAGAGTTAAGGTGAAAAGTGTTTAGGTAAAAGTTGTGTATTTTTTCATTACCTACAACTTTTGTTCAAAACATTTTTTGAAAAACTATAAAGTAATGTAATACATAGAGGAATAAGTAAGCATTAAATTTATAAAATTTAAAAAAGATATTGCTTGAAAATGTTTATAAAAAACGTAGTAAATTAGCAAATATATGTCAAAAAAGAAAAATAAAATGAAAATATTTTTGAAAATTCTTCAGTCTCAGAAAGTTCCTAATTATTTCAGAGTTTTTCGTTGTTAACATATTTGAAATTCGTTTAATAAAAAACAGAATAATGTAATGATTTATGCCGATTTTTAACAAAAGACCTTTTAGACATTTGATGGTTTAGAGTTAGCAACACTGTTTACTGTTTTAATAATAATAATAATGGTCATTGCCCAACAGGAAATATTCTCAATTACACGACAATTTAGTATTACCAAAAAAGTTTTAAACAAAAGTTGTAGCCAACGAAAAAATAAACCACTTTTACCTAAACACTTTTCACCTCAGCTCTTTTGTTTGTGTTAACTCATCAATTGTAGCTTTATTATCGATTCAATCAAACAAAGCTTCAAACAAAAGTTGCAGACAACGAAAAAATACACAACTTTATGATAATTCGAAAATTTACCAACGAGTGTCTTCCACTCCCAGACTAAGCATGAAGTAAAATTTCGAGTTTAGAAAAGCCCCGCGTAGAAAATTTGTCTCGGGTCGCTGCGCGACCCGAGACAAATTTTCACGGGGCTTTTCTAAACTCGAAATTTTACTTCATGCGCCACGCATATAAACCACTGATTTCAAGTGAAGTAAAAAATATAGAAATATATTAACTTAATCAAAAAATGTCTCAAACAAAAGTTGTAGCCAACGAAAAAACACAAATTTGTTATAAACAATTTTTACCTTAGCTATTTTGTTTTTGATCAAGAAACGAGAAAGTCTAGCCCAGATTTATTCCTTTAGTAATCTCACTCACCAACTGTTGTAGCGTTATTATCGACCGAATCAAAAAAATCAACAACAACTCACCGACTATGGCTTTCGAAATAATTCGAAAACTACTTGCTTTACTAATATAGTTGAATAATACTTTTTGGTAGAAAATTTTCTCCCCAATCGTAGCATGTGATAAAAAATGGGTTATTCCATTTAAAAAAATTGAATTACTAGATATTGAAGAGGGCATTTAGGTAATGACATTTTAAGAACACTTATTGTCAAAATTGACAGTTTCCAATTAATACGCTCATAGAGGCATCCTCTAGGTACAAGTAGAGATACAAATCATATTTTTATCTTACTCTTAAGAGCAGTTACAGACAGATTTCAAGATGCCTTTCAGAGGTCAAAAGTTTAGAAATAGTTTTTTTGCTTGAAAACTATATAATAATAATAATAATAATAAACCGTTTATTGACCATATCCAGTACAAGTATAATTACATAAATCTTAAGATAAATTTAATGGTCAATGGGTCCTGAATCAGTTTCAGTCCAAGGTATATAACCACACACTGAACCTGATCTTCCTTCAGGCCGTACAATAATAGATAGTACAATACAAATAATATACAATACAAATAATATAGCTAGTAATAATAAATTATGATGCACTTAGCATTTCTATATATTTCTGCTTAAAATCCGCGTATGAGCCAAATCGAAACTGTACCGAGTTCATGCAACTTGTAATTGTATAGGTAAAGCACTTTTTAAACAATTGTAATCTATGCTTTGGGATGGATAGGAGCCCTCTACTTCGAATATTTATGTTATGCACATCACTTTTATACGTTATTTTGTTGAAAAGATATGGGGGCGTTTTTCTGGATATTATTTTGAAGTAGAAACAAGCCGTATGTAGTTTTCGCCTGTGTGCATGTCCAACCAGCCACACTCGGGCAATCTGTGAGCTATACTGGTTCTCTTATTACCACCAAAAATAAGACGCAAGCATGAATTCTGTATTCTTTGGATTCTATTAGTATCTATTTTGTCGATAAATTCATGATAGAGTGTGTCACAGAAGTTAAAGTTCGAAAGCACCAAGAAATTACACAATATAATTTTTGTACTTTTATTTAGAAGGTGTCTGTTTAGGAATATACTCTTCAGTGCGATGTAAGATTTTCGTATTAGATTATTGGTATTATCTTTGAATTTAAGTTTTAAATCTATAAATACCCCAAGATTTTTAACACTCTCATCTATAGATATCGTTTGACCATTAACTACTATCTTTAAGTTTTGTATCGCGTTTGTACGTCTTGTTGTAGGTCCAAACACGATAGCCTTAGTTTTGCTTTCGTTAATGCATAGTGAATGTGCCGACGAGTATTTTACTAAATTTTCCAAATCAAGATTCAGTTTCAGCTGTGCATCAACAATATCTTCAATTTTAAAAGATATATATATAGTTGAGTGTCATCTGCATATAGATGGTAATGTGAATAAGTTATAACCTCACTTATTGATGATGTGTAAATTGAATAAAATAATGGTCCCAGAATTGTACCTTGTCCTACACCAGACATTATTTGAAGGGGAGACGAAACACTATCATCAATCACAACCCTTTGTGTTCGTCGATTCATGAAACTATAAGAGATAAGTGTACATATGTTCGAATAAAATATGTTGCAGTTTAAACGAGGAATCCAAAAAATTACTAATATATAGGGTATTCTATTTAAAATAACAAATTTGGTGCTGCTTCCGGCGGAACCGAAAGTGATATAAAGTTGAAAATATTTCACATGAGGAGAACTGATTCAACCATATGACAAGGATATTTTTCAAATTTTTAGTGCAACGGTAACCCCATAA
The DNA here is from genome assembly GCA_932526585.2 of Philonthus cognatus. Lineage (NCBI taxonomy): Eukaryota > Metazoa > Arthropoda > Insecta > Coleoptera > Staphylinidae > Philonthus > Philonthus cognatus. The sequence goes on along the minus strand of OW052249.1, from coordinate 19,945,249 downwards.
ACTTTTAACGAACGATTTAGCGTAGACACCCTGTATAAGTAAGACTGTTAACTTAACAATAATAAATTGAGGAATCAATTTTGATAAGATTGCTAAATATATTTGTCGTATATTATTTGAAAACTTGAAAGAAATTCTCCAAATTTTATGTATAATAATACACATCGTCGTTGTTTTGATAAATCCTCCTATGTGATGTTTTTTACAAAATAGGGTTTTATTATCAAGGGATACGTACATTTTCTTGATAATAAAACCCTGACATCAGCCTGATGAGTTTATGAAACCTCCTATGTAGTAAAGTTAACTAATAAATTTTATACAAGGATTCATTAATACAACTGTTTGAAAGAATTTTTTAAACAGTTTCTGTTTCTTGAAAAATGTTGTTCAACTCACATAAGAGGTTTCATCAAAATAACAGCGATATACAAAGATTTTTTATTTCAGCGATGCATATCACGACTTTTCTATCTAAATTGTCAGATATTCGCCATTTTTATAAAAACTTTGAATTTGAGGGTTCTAACGAGTGTTTCCAATCCCAGATTAAGCATGAAGGAAAATTTCGAGTTTAGGAAAGCTTGAAAATTTGGTTTGGTTGCGTAGCGCCGAGCGACCAAACCAAATTTTAAGGCTTTTCTAAACTCTAAATTTTACTTCATGCGCCACGCGTATAAAACACTCATTTAAAGTGAAGATTAAAATATATTAAAATTGAATTTGTGTTCAGTATTCCGGCACCAGGTACCCACAGACGCGTTTCAGACTTCAAGGTCCTCTTCAGTATGGTCCCGACCCAGTGCTGAGGAATACTGAACATTTCTGACTATTTCAAGCCAATATGTGAAAACTATTAATGATTTCGATAGCTAACGCCATCTAATGCTTCATAGTGGCATAGTGAAGCATTAGATGGCGTTAGCTATCGAAATAATTAATAGTTTTCACATATTGGCTTGAAATAGTCAAAAATGTTCAGTATTCCTCAGCACTGGGTCGGGACCACACTGAAGAGGACCTTGAAGTCCGAAACGCGTCTGTGGGTATCTGGTGCCGGAATACTGAACACAAATTCAATTTTGATATTTGTTTTCTGGTTTCACAAACAAAGTTCTGCTCGCTCGTGGACGAAACAGTGACCTGTATATACACTTTGTGCATTCGTGTCACTGACGATGCCACTATGAAGCATTAGATGGCGTTAGCTATCGAAATCATTAATAATTAAAATATATTCCTCAAGTTTGATCTCATCTTACTTAATTTTACAAATGTTTATTTGGAATATGCAAACATATACTAAAGAGAAGAAATCCTTGTATGAAATTTAAAGAATTTGTTTCATTTATAGTCCATATTATATTAAAATATAATAATAGGATATTAAATAAAGAAGGTATATTTGTTCTTGTTTCATGGTATGGAATTGAAAAAAATGGAAACACAACACAATTTCATTCTTTAATATAATATTTAATTCAACTTTATTTATCCTTACTCATCCATTCAGAAAATACAAGGTACGCACACACACTCGACAGTACTCAGTACTGTACCTTATACCGTGCGATCATTTAAAACATAATTTAGAGTAGGTTTTGCATTTGAAATTAGACTGGCCCTACTGACTTTCAACACATAGTTTACCATAACCTCAAATTTATTCCACCATTCAATTAGCATTCTGGGCAACCGCACAACAAAAATGCCGCCTACTCTAAATTATAATTTAATTATCGCACGGTATTTAACAAATATAAATCTACACAATGTACAACATGTTTTTTTATTTAATATTTTCACCTCCGTCTAAGATCTAAGAATTACAAAACTAAACTTCTATATAATATACAGCGTTTTAAAATATTCTATCATCTACAGATTTATTTCATCATTTTTTTTTTAAATTTAATGTCAATTTAAGAATACTAAATCAGTAGATTATTGCCTCCTTTGTATTTTTTTAAACTTTTGATGATAATTGCTTGGATCCAGTTTGTGTATAAATTAATTGGGGGATTGTTTTTAAAACCGTTTTGTACCATAAAAGTTGCGCGCATGTTTTTATTTGTGTGGCAATTATTTTGATTTTAAAACAGATATGTATCACTATTACTATACTTTTATTTTGATTTTTATTTGTATTATTAAATTATTGCTATTTTTGTATGGAAACTTTGATATACAAGTTGCTTCCATTCAAATTGCACAGTTTTTTTTTTTTTTATTAAAGTGTGTCCAAATTTAAAATCGTGGTATTTAAATAAAGAAAACAATTGCCTTAAAAATATCTAATAAAATTTGTTAGTAATTGTGAAATAATTGTGAAAAAAAAAAACAAACAAATAACGTTATATCAACATTGATAATGAAGGTTTAAATTAAATTACACTTGGTTTGTTTCACAATTTTTTTCATTCAAGAAATGTTATATCAACATTGTAGCAACATTAAACGTTGTTTGAATGTTGATGAAACATTACTTAATTGTGTTTGCTCAGTGGGTTACGTGAAGAAATAAAACACTTTTAACCTTTCTTTGCAACTTTGTGAAGAAAGGTTAATGGTATATTGTACAACGAGCATATAATGATAGCTATTAATCAGGAGAACGAAGTTTGCCGAACGAGCCGAAGGCGAGTGGAGTGAATAATAGCCATTATATGCAGGTTGTACACTATACTTTATTCACGACAACAACAATATATAACACAACATATATTATATATATTTATCAAATACGCGTCAGTCCTAATGGTCGGTTTTGTTTTATAATAATTTGACAGATCAATGATGACAGATTGCGGTACTATGATTTGAATGTGTAATAGGGTAGATTCCACATTAACACAAATATGAACAATTGTTTAACAATAAATAATACTCACACAGTCTACCCTTTCCCCTAAGTTACATAGAAACACGCTTTTTGTACAAAAAACGAACTCTTCCGTATGGATGGAGTTTTCACGGTGTTAACGTTTAAAAAACACTCGCGATGAATAGAAGCACAATTGTTTAACTGATTTGAGAATGATTTATGTTTACAGACGCGTTTTAAGCGGGTTAAACTAGTGAGAACGGCGAAGATGTTGACGCGATTACTTCGTACTTTAACAAAATGGCGTTGACGACGTCATCACCACCACGGTCAAATGTAAAACAAAAGAAGCTGATTTGACTAGCACAGCGCTGTTACTGCATAGCGGCAAAAAATCGAACTAGGCAATTATTTATATTCGTGTTAAAAAAAACACATTTATTACACAAATCCCGTGTTTAATGTGATTGAGTATTAAATGCACCACATTTGTGCTACGCACACAATTAAATAATGCAGATATTATAAAAATTGTCGTGAACAAAATTGTTTTATTTCAAGTTTAAACTCTCTATTTTAGTCTTTTAATAGTATCAATATTAATACAGAGACGTTTTTTTAATAACACATGCATACGCTTTTTTTTAAAAGATTTTAATTTGAAGTTTTAAACGAGTGTTTTCCACTCTCGGATTAAGCATGAAGTAAAATTTTGAGTTTAGAAAAGCCTGAAAATTTGGTTTAGTAAACTGTGAATACCCTGAAATATTGTGTCTTATACGCGAAATCAGTGTCTTATACGCGTGGCGCATGAAGTAAAATTTCGAGTTTAGAAAAGCCTGAAAATTTGGTTTGGTCGCTCCGCGCTTCGCGCTACGCGACCAAACCAAATTTTCAGGCTTTTCTAAACTCGAAATTTTACTTCATGCTTAACCTGGGATTGGAAAACGCTCGTTTAAAGATTCAAATTAATCTCTTAACAACGAATATCTAAAGATTTATAGCATATACACTGTAATTGGGGTATGTATACTTAAAAGAAAAAACTCCCCGTATCGTTATTGGTCAACTTAACGGCAAAAAGATTCATTTTAATAGTATCTACTTAATAAATAGTATTGTACAACGAGCATATAATAATTGCTATTAATCACGAGAACGAGGTATGCGGAACGAACCGAAGGCGAGTGGAGCAAGTCGTTCGAGGAATTAATAGCCATTATATGCAAGTTATACACTATACTTTGTTCACGATAACAACAATATATAACACAACATGTATTATATATAGTTATCAAATACGCGTCAGTCTTAATGGTCGGTTTTGTTTTATAATAATTTGACAGATCAATGATGACAAATTGCGGTACTATGATTTCAATGTGTAATAGGGTTGATTCCACATTAACACAAATATAAACAATTGTTCAACAATAAATAATACTCACACAGTCTACCCTTTCCCCTAAGTGACATAGAAACACGCTCTTTGTACCGGGTGGGCAAATAAGCGAGGTAAGCGGCTGTATCTCAGAAACTAACGATCGTAGAGAGTTACGGTAAAAAAATTTACAGGTAAAGTAGGCAAGGGAAAATGCTGGAAATTATTTTCAAGTTTCCAAGATGGCTGCCAGTGGGCGTTTCCACCATCTTGAATTACATAAAGTTACGTTTCTCACGATTTTCCCCAACGAATATAACAAGAAAGTATATGCGTTTTAATGTTAACTTAAAGTGGAACATTTTTTGTAAAAATAATTTTTCTTTATCTTTCGAAATAAAGTGGTGGAGGGTATTTGAATGTTGTTTTAAATAAATGCCTGTAACTTCGAAACGGCTTAATGGATTTGGATAAATTTGGTATAATTGAAAAGAGCATTGCTTGGGCTTTTAGGTTTCTCGTAATTATGACAGTTGTGACCTACACGGCCGCCGATAGAGGGCGTTATTCTATATTATAACCAAAATATTGAATTTTCTCAAAAAATTTAAATGCGATGATATGATTTTTTTTAGACTAGAAAATAGACAAATGACCAACCAATAAGCCTGCGCGAACCGCATCTTAATATCTAATAATAATAATAATAATAATAATAATCTTAATAATAAAGATATTAAGATGCGGTTTGCGCAGGCTTATTGGTTGGTCATTTATCTATTTTCTAGTCTAAAAAAAGTCATATCATCGCGTTTAATTTTTTTTGAGAAATCCAATATTTTGGTTATAATATCGAATAACGCCCTCTATCGGCGGCCGTGCAGGTCAAAACTGTCATGATTACGAGAAACCCAAATGCCCAAGAAATGCTCTTTTCAATGATATCAAATTTATCCAAATGCATTAAGCCGTTTCGAAGTTACAGGCATTTACTTAAAACAACATTCAAATACCCCCCACCACTTTATTTCGAAAGATAGAGAAAAATTGCTTTTACAAAAAGTGTTCCACCTTAGGTTAGCATTAAAACACAAATACTTTTTTGTTACATTAATTGGGTAAAATCGCGAGAAACGTAACTTTATGTAATTCAAGATGGTGGAAACTCCCACTGGCAGCCATCTTGGAAACTTGAAAATAATTTCCAGCATTTTCCCTTGCCCACTTTACCAATAATTTTTTTTACCGTAACTCTCTACGATCATTAGTTTCTGAAATACAGCCGCTTACCTCGCTTATTTGCCCACCCGGTACAAAAAACGAACTCTTCTGTTTGGATGAAGTTTTTACGGTGTTAACGTTTCTTACGCTTTAAAACAGATAGAAGCACAATTGTTTAACCGATTTGAGAATGATTTATGTTTACAAACGCATTGTACGTAGGCTAAACTAGTGAAAAAGTCGGAGATGTTGACGCGTTACTTCAAACTTTAACAAATTGGCGTCGACGACATCATCACCACTATAGTCAAATGTAAAACAAGAAGAAGTTTGACTAGTACAGCGCTGTTACTGCATAGCGGCAAACAAATCTAACTAGGCAATTATTTATATTCGTGTTAAAAAACCACATTTATCACGCAAATCCCGTGTTAAATGTACTTAAGTGTTAAACGCACACTATTTATGTTGCCCACACAAATTAATAATGCATATATTATAAGATGTCGTGAAGAAAAGTTATTGTTTCATCAAGTACCAAATCAGAAATTAATTTAAGAAAGTATCTACTTAAATCTATTAATAATAGTCAAACAATAGTCATAATAGTATTTTCTAGTATTTGTTAGTAAAGTTAATTTAAAAAAATATAGGTGAAATTATAATAATGTGAAAAATATAGAGATTGTAAGAACTTTTGTTTTTGATCAATTGTAAACACTTCTTAAAAATGGGCACACTTTAAGTTTAAAAATTTAAAATCGCTCTTTATACACAAAAGGGACTTTCATTTAAAAAAAATAATGGGTTTGAGATAAAATTGCTTATATATTATAAACTCCAAGTTAAAAAATATGTCGAAGAGAAGAACGAAATTTTAAACTGGATACAGATTTTTCATTTATTACTTAAGTTAAACTTCGTTTTTCTTTTTTATGTTTTCGCTACAAAACTCATCCCCTAATCAAGGAAGATATCATCTACAAAGGGTAGTTAGTAAGTTAACCTGCAGTAAAAATCATTAAATGTTATCATAATCACTATATTCTGTTATTTTTTATTGGTCAATCAGATCTGGTGATTTTTTCATAATGTTAGATATTTAGTTGGTTACTTTGGTTGAAATTTTGACTTTTGCCTTCAAAATAAATTTGAGGTTATGGTTTCCACATGGTTGCCATAAGCATGTGGAAAACATAACCTCAAATTTATTTTTATCCTATTATAGGAATTAATTAAGTGGCGGAACATTACTTTCGGCATGTTATTACCACTTTTCTGTCAAATAATTAATCAATTGCAACATGGCATTCATATATCGATGTCAAACAGTAGGGGCACCGAAATAATCAAAGAACCTAAGAAAAATAAATTACAAATCTGGTTAGCCAATAAAAAAAAAACGAATATACACGCTTAATAACTGTAACCGCTTTTAGTTAAACAAATCTTCAAGTGCAAATAATTTTATATGCACTTTAACCTTTTTAAAACAAACCATTAAGTGCTATTATTTGTACAGCCACTTAATGAATTTTACCTTTATTTAAAAGAAATCACTGAGTGTTACTCATTTTACATGCACTTAATAATGTTTATCTTTTTCTTTAAAATTAAAAAAATAATTTCATATGCACTTCAACCTTTTTGAAACAAACCATAAAGTGTTATTATTTGCGCTATGCAAATGCCACTTAATGAATTTTACCCTTATTTAAAAGAAATCACTAAGTGTTAATCATTTCACATGCACTTAATAATTTTTATCTTTTTATTGAGAATTGCTAAAAAATCATTGAATTTATTTCTTTTTTAATGATTTTATTCTCTTTTCGAATCGTTAAGTGTTATTAATTTCATACGCACTTAATGATTTTTACCTTTAAAACGACGATTTTGTTTTTAAAATGTATTCTGCTTCATTTTACATACCTTAGATTGACTTTTAATCGAGTCGGATTCACCTCGTGATGGAAAAAGTGTCGAAAATTTGGCAAGTGCTTGAGGACATGAAAAAAATTATCATCACGAATGCACAAATAAAGTGCTGAGAAAGCTGAAGAGAAAACACAAGAAATGTGTGTCGATTTATTTCTAGTTTAATGTAATGTAATGTTGTATGTACAAATATAAAATGATGATCTGTCTTGTTAATAGAAATGTACAGGGAGTTCAAAAATAACAGTTATAATTTAAATATATCTTTTAGTATGGTATTACACAAAGTAATTTTAATGAGTAACCTTATTTCCGGTTTTACCAACTTCAATTAAATCTTATTCATAGATTAAATTTATTTGTCGATTGAAATAGACATTTTCCATGTCATAAACATAAATATCATGTAAATTTATTGACTTGACATGGATGTAACTATTACTAGATTTTAATCGATGAATAACTATTGGTCGATTTAACTGACGTTGATGAAACCTGGCATAAGGGATACAAATTAAAACTACTATTCAAATTTAAATTAATAAATGAAGTAAGTATGAGGGTTCATTGCAGGCTTTGTGACCTTACTTTTTGATCACTGCTCGTATTAATAAAAATATGTGTAGGTAATTTGATTTTTATATTACTTGTCAATGTCAAAATTTCAGTGAAAAATCACCACGTATAATAAATACATTTTATTGAATCACCTTCATAAGTACTATATTGGTTAATTTTTGCGGCCACGGCTATTTTAACCTTTAACTTCACCGCTTAGTTCATATTTTTTAAAATTTTCAATAACTGTAATAATTAATTTTTGCAAATTAATTTATTTCAGTGCAAAATAATGATTTGAAAATAAATATATAAAACTTACATCAAAAATCCGAAAAGCTCTTTCACAAAGCTCTTTCACAAAGCTCTTTCACAAAGCTCTTTTTTTGTTTAAATTCTTGTTTTGAGTTCTTAAATGTATCTGACCACTACTATTTTTTTCCGAAGGGATAAAATCACCCTAGGTATTTGATGTTTAGTTAAGATTTCGTTCTATTTAGACACTTTAATAAGAATGAAGAGCGTCAATTTTAAAATAAAAATTGAAATGACAATGTCACTATGACATTTAGGACTAACTACCAACATTCACCAGAATCCCTATTCCAAAATATTGTATTTTGCCAACTTAAGAACAATTTGAGAATTAATATAAAAATCAAATGAACTTTAAGTAAGGTTACAAAATTTATACGTTTCATTGCAGGGTTTGTGACCTTAATTTTTAATCAGCTCTCGTATTAAAAATTATATATTAACGTCTTTTAACAAGGCAGATTGTATTTTTTGTGTGAGTGATGCTTAATGATTAACCCATTAACGGCCGAGCAATATAGAGTTAACTCTAAAAGTTGATTTTATGTAAAGTTATGCACTTCTTTTAATGATTTCTATGAATCACTTATTATATTACATACTGTGAATTTTTCGTTTTAATATACATAATGTATACGCTTCAAATGCTCGGGCATTCGTCGATTTTATAAAATCTTCCAATTTGAAGAGTCGAACGAGTGTTTTCAGTCCCAGACTAAGCATGAAGTAAAATTTCGAGTTTAGAAAAGCCTAAAGAATTTGGATTTGGACGCGTAGCGTCCAAATTCAAATTCGGGCTTTTCTAAACTCGAAATTTTACTTCATGCGCCACGCGTATAAAACACTGATTTAATGTGAAGTTAGAAATACATTTACACTCAAAAATACTTATTTTCAAATGAGTAATAATCAAATTATATAAATTTAAATTTTTCTTCACACATTCTAAGTCAAATCAAATAATACAATGAATCAAATTAACTAATTTAGTAATTTAATTAGCAAAACATTAATAATGATGCGTTATTGCATAAATGCCGCTTAATGGGTTAAGGTAAGTGATATTTTGAGTGTTACCACAGAGAAAATAATAATTCATTGCCCTGTGGTTTTACTCAAAAATGATGATAATTAATGATATTTTTTACATTATTTAATGGGATTTGTGTTGATTTTATCACATTGGGTTTTATAAAAATTAAATTATACCTAATTATAATAAATTAAAAATAAGGTTTCATAGAAACAATATTAAATACATTTAAAAATTATTAGGAGTAATTGCAATTATGATATTTTCGATTGATATTTGGGAGTAAAAAGCGCAATTTTTAAAAAAGTATTTAAGTAGTCTATTATAGCGTATAGTCACCAAATACTTGTCAAATTTGATGGAATTTTGCGTTTCAATTTTTTTTTGTTTCAAGATTTGCTAAAACCACACGATTCTAAATAAGATGTTTATTATTTAAACGTGGTTTTTATATTAATTTTTTTATTGATATTTCGGAGAGAACAGAGGGATTTCATGAGGATGTTTACATAATATGTAATGTATATAACACTGGATTTTTCTTCCTTTTCGACATTCTGGATATTGAAATTTATGCAGATTTTAAAGATTTATCATTATAAAATCATTGTGGATATTGAAATTTGTTTGACTCCTAATTTTCAATTACTCATTTGAGAAAAATATGGCATTTCTAAATTATGTAAAAATTGTAATTAGACCTCCAAGACTGTCAATAATTGGGAAGCAGACTTTTAAATTGATTCATTTATTAAAGTTGAGAAAAATATGATAATTCGGCGACAGAGAAGTTCAAATTATTGCATTAAAAAAAAACGGACATATTTATGAAATTTGTCGAAATTTATAAGCAGCATTTGCGATGGTTTCTTCAAGTTAAGAACCAGAAATATGAATGATAAACAATGACTAATATATACTTCCACAGCTCTTTCTTAGAGCATGATTCATGCGGCTAATCAAAATTTTGTTTTCATCAATTGTTTTCGAGTTATACGTCAAACCTCAAAATTTGGCTATTTTGAAATACTGAAATAACTTTCTTATTTAAAATGAAATTAACATGCGGTAAAAACTTTCTTAAGACACTTTTTATGGATAATACGCTGACCATGTCAGATTTTGTTTTAAGGTTAACCTTTATGAGGTATGACATAAAGTTGTATTATTTTAAGTAAAAATCATAATTGGCCATGACTTTATTCGCTTCAATTTTTTGTAAGCTATAGAAAAATATATCATTTGCCATATTTTTATTTAATTTTATTTATTTATTTGAAGTTTTTTAAATTTTAAATCAATATATCAAGAAACCCATGATCACAAATAAATTCATTGTAAACAATAACAGTATAGAACATCAACTGTCTTTATTATCTTATTATATTTACTTTATTAATCTTTATAAATAGTAGCTATAAATATTTTCCGAATTGAGCACCATTTAAATTCATATACATTTATTAAATATTCGCACACAACTACCTAATATTGATTTATTATGCAGATGTAGAATGGAAACTTGTTCGCTTTATTTTATACTTGTATATATTCCACCAGATACATCGGCTGATGATCTTAATCGATTCTTTGATCTGCTTATGGAATTTAATTTTGGGGATGATATAGTAGTTCTAGCCGGCGATTTCAACTGCCCTGCACTGGGTACTAATTTAACAACAAGAAAATCATCAATTATTACAAACTTTTGTAATTTTTTGGGTGTAAGACAGTATAACGCCATAACAAATAGCTCCAATAATATTCTAGATTTAATCTATTCCAACATTGAATGTCACGTGGATAGAGAGATGATGCCATTAGTCCTTGAGGATACATATCACCCCGCTCTCTTGTGCTCTCTACAATGTACACCTGATATATGTAAAATCAATGATACTCTACTAAAATTTAACTTCAAAAAAGGCAATTATCCTGCTCTATATGCTTACTTATGCGACATCGACTGGAGCTACTTGTCTGGGTTTACTGATATCGACGTTGCTTTTGATGAGTTTTATAATACGTTAATGAACGCACTGATGAAATTTATTCCAAAATATAAACCTAAAAGTGCTACAAAATATCCACCCCGGTATAGCTCGGAGATTATTAATCTTCTAAAAGAGAAGAACATAATTAGGAAAAAAAGTAAATCGAACTTAAACCTAAAAGTGGAATTTAAAAAAATCCGTTCCTTAATAAAAACTAAAATCAAGTCAGCTTATCGTGATTACATAACTACAGTTGAAAATCAGCTCGTCGGTAATCCCAAACAATTCTGGTCCTTTGTAAATTCTAAAAAATCAAGTAAATCGCGACTTCCTTCTTCAGTACTTTACGAAAATATTCTTCTTGAGGAACCTAGCCTTATTGCTAACACTTTTCGCGATTACTTTGCTTCAGTTCATAACCCTTCATCAAATAGTTTGACAGATATTCATATAACCTTCAATCCCATTTTTCTATTTTGTACTATATCAGCCCAGGATATCCTGACACATCTCAAAAGACTGCCTAACATTTATTCAACTGGTCCGGATAACTTACCAGCGTTCCTTTTAAAAGACTGTGCAACTTTACTTTGTGACCCGCTTGCATCTTTATTTAATTTATCAATTCGTACTGTAGTCTTTCCTCATCGATTAAAAATTGCATAAATTTGCCCAATACCAAAATCACCAGTAAAACCACAAACCGTTGATAATTTCCGCCCTATAGCACTTTTACCACACATTGCCAAAATTTTTGAGAGAATATTATTCGATCAAATATATCCACATATTAAACCATACCTATCAACTGTGCAGCATGGTTTTATTCCGCGACGGTCGACGGTTACAAATCTTTGTTTAATGACACATAACATCGCGGAAGTTATAGATTCTAAAGGGCAACTTGATGTCATTTACACCGATCTGTCAAAGGCTTTTGACAAAGTTCCTCATAACATCCTTCTGGCCAAATTAAGCAGATTCGGGTTCTGCGAGTCATCAATATCACGAATGAACTCTTATCTCACTAAACGTAGAGCGGTAATTAGATATAACACATTTGAATCAACTGCATATACACCTTCGTCAGGGGTACCCCAAGGTTCGATCTTAGGACCATTATTATTTAACATGTTCATAAATGACCTCTCAGAATTGTTAACCTGTCGTCATTTACTTTACGCAGATGATTTAAAATTATATACTTCGATCAAAGACATAAACGATTGTCTAATGCTCCAAAATGAGTTAAAATTAATTGCTTCATGGTGTGAGAATAATGGACGTACTTTAAACATTAACAAGTGCAAATATATGTCGTTCACTAAAAAATCTAGCCCTATCACGTATAATTATTCAATTAATGACATGTATTTAGAGAAAGTCACGGTATTTAAAGATCTGGGTGTCTATTTTGATAGTAATCTGACATTCGGTCGTCACATTGAGGCAATCGTTAATAATTCATTGAAGTCATTGGGTTTTATTCATCGCAACTCGTCTAGTCTTAAGAACATCAATCCATTAAAAACCCTGTACAACTCGTATGTACGCTCAAAGCTGGAATATGCAGCCTTAGTTTGGTTTCCTCAAACTCAGAACCAAATAAAGATGATTGAAAGCGTACAACGCAGGTTTTTAAAATTTTTATTTCATAAAACTGAAGGATACTATCCAGTAAGAGGATTTGATCATGACATACTATTCAATAAATTTAGTTTAGACTCTCTTGAATGTCGTAGGCATAAGGCATCTATCTTATTTATGCATACATTATTACACAATGAAATAGATTCACCAGAATTATTAAATCAGATTGGGCTGCATATTCCAGTTTTTTGCAGCAGGCAAAAACCTATGTTTAGCATCCCAAACCATAGGACTAACGTGAGATTAAAATCTCCCATTGTTATCATGTCATGCATGTGTAATAAATTACCACCTTGTTGTGATATTCTGCACGACTCTGTTAAATCGTTGATAATCAATCTGTCAAATAGCTGTCACACTCATGTGCGTTTTCATATTATTTAGATTTAAATTTATTTATGTACATACATACATTGTTTATAGTATTATCATTGTATTGTAATTGGGAAATTTCCTGTTGGGCAATAAATACTTATTATTATTATTATTATTATTAAATTTTATTAAAAGATCGGAGTGACTTTTCTGAATTCTAAGTGAATATTATTTTTAAGTTCTTAAATATACCTTTTTTTTATAATATTCCCCAGAAAAAACAAAAGTTTTGGTCCGTGAGTTCCAAACCATCTATTATAACATTTTAAATTTAAATAATTTCTAACATTATTGACATGATCCTGTGAAGTATGATCTCACATGTACTATTCGAGTGCGAGGCACTTACTGCCTGGAGGGAAGCAAACCTTGTCCAAGGGAATTCAACCCACTTCCCGAAGGGAAAGATGACCGAAAGGCTGCTGGAATTAGGTAATGAAACAGAGCTCTTTGATTAACTACGGAAACGGAAGAAGTACAATAAGCCACACGGCTGCGGTGCTAGGGCAGAAATAATAACCCTAACTTCCGTTCCTTGCCCCCCCACCCAAAAAAAAACACTTTTGACATTGTGAGCTGGTAAATAACATCTTAGTGGTGATATCATAGCAAGTGATATAAAGATATTTCTTAAAATCAACATCAAGAATTTTTATTTCTATTTATTGTATAACATATTTATTCTGTAAATCAGAGTTCAATGTAAAGCTTTACACGAGTGTTTTCCACTCCCAGACTAAGCATGAAGTAAAATTTCGAGTTTAGAAAAGCCCCGCGTAGAAAATTTGTCGAGGGTCGCGCAGCGACCCGAGACAAATTTTCACGGGGCTTTTCTAAACTCGAAATTTTACTTCATGCGCCACGCGTATAAAACACTCATATATTGTGAAGTTCGCAATACGCCACTAAAGCAGTATTGTACAAATGTAAGTTTTGAACTTTAATTAAGACCAGTGTTTTATGGCGCATGAAGTAATAAAATTAGAAATTTTACTTTCTGCTAAATCTGCTTTAAACACTCGTTTAAAGTTTCAAATTAACAAAACCAACGAATATCGGAAAATGTACAGTGTATGTATATTCAAAATAAAAAATCGCTGTATTATGTTATAGCTAAACATAATATAATAAACAACGTGTATAGTAAGTTATTTTTTTAAATGTATTTTGTTTTAATATACAAATAAAGTGAAAGCAACGAGGCAATTAAGACAGTTGACGTTTTAAATTGTTATTGTTTACAATTCATTTATTTTTATCATGGCATTTTTAATAAATGAATTAAAAATTAAATAAAGTAAAAACAAATAATTAAAGTTAAATTAAAGTATTGCAAATTATATATTTTTAAAAAGCTTACATGAAACAAGATCGAATGAAGTCATGGCCAACTATGATTTGTATTTAAAATAATACATCTTTATATCATATCTCACGAAAATTAAACGTAAAACAAAATCTGATATGGTCAGGATATTCTACTTAAAAAAAAGTGCCTTAAGAAAGTTTTTACCGCATGCCAATATCTTTATAAATAAAGAAGTTATTTTAATATTTCAAAATTTCAAAATATTTAGTTTTGGTGTATAACTCGAAAGCAATGGAGGACAGACAAATTTTGATTAGGTATAAAAAAGAGCTGTGGAAGCATGTATTAGTTTTTGTCTATCATTAATATTAATGGTACTTTACTTGAAGAAATCATCGAAAATGCTGCACCCTGTACTGTATAGGAAAAATCATGTTTTAATATGGAATGTATATTATCTTTCTGTACAAGAACCCTTAATTTAAGGATTAAATATTCTATAATATTTGTTTAAATAATTAATATATTACAAGGTAATATTTTCGACATAGATAGGGTAATTTTCGAAATTTTTACCTTGGCTTGTTGATATTCATAAACTGGATCAATTATTTTACAAAAATGAAAATCATTTTCGGCGGAATAGTTACTATGATTTTTTAAAACATTTAGAAGAAGAACGTTGCTTACGGTTTGATGGTTTATTTAAATTGACATGAATACTAAGGAAGATATCGTATTATTTATTACAAATAAATTAATAACTGTTCAAATATAAATAGTTTGTAATTTTACACCAATAAATTCACAACATATTCATTTGTTTATTTGTAAAGTTTTATTCAGTTTTGTTTATAAACAAAGAAATTGCGACAAGTAAGAGTTGGGTTGATCGTGACATGACTTAAAAATACCTACTTTATTAAACACTAAATGCAATAATGATTGATCAAACTATTCAATAAAATTAAAACGTCAGTATGTTATTGAAAAATTATGAACTGTGGAGGCTTCTACTTCGTTATGCATGTTAATTCAATGAAATAAAACACTTTAACTTTGTTTGTATAACACACTATTTTTATTTTCGTGACTGCAGTTTCGGCAATTCAACTTGCCATTATCAAACAGAGTAACTTAAATTACGGTATGGTACAGGTATATATACACAAAATGGTTATTTACAAAATAGCATTAAAAATGGGGGTATACACTAGATCGACCTGGTCGTTAATTAGGGGGATTCCCGGATTAGCGCGGGCTTTCTGTATCTCCAGGGATTCTAGTAGGTTCATTTTTCGGCCCTTTTCGGCATAATGGATGATCTTAAGTACATCCTCGCCAAAAGAATGGTTTTCATCGATTAGATGTTTGGCGAAATTTGATTTTTCTATTTGATTACGCCGAAAAGAGCGCTGATGTTCTTTGAGCCGAGTGCTAAAATTAATAATAATACCATACCGTAATTTAAGTTACTCTGTTTGATAATGGCAAGTTGAATTGCCGAAACTGCAGTCACGAAAATAAATATAGTGTGTTATACAAACAAAGTTAAAGTGTTTTATTTCATTTATTGAAAAATGTTCAATTATTAACCTGTAAACCTTTTTTGTTTTGGTCCACGGATTTTTTTTATTACGCTTCAAATACAGGGGAAAAACTTCTGAAACGGATATTAATATTTTGTGTCTTCTGTCAAGTTTCACATTTTGCACTTACGATATTTCAGTAGTAGATCGAAATGTTGTAAAATAAATTTTATAAAAAAATCTTTTTAAATACTTAATTCACGAGGCGGAAACATGATGAGATTTCACGATATAAATGTTAAAATCGTTTTTGTATAAAACTGGAAAATACAAGAGTTCTTAATAAAAAATTCCAGACAGTTTTTGTTATTGCAGACTTGTGTTATTATTTGTACTACTATATAATAGTTTATTTTTGATTATCTGAATCAATTTAAAAAACTTTCATTTTTCTTCAATTCAATAATAAATCCAAATCAATTACACTCAACATCCTATTGCTTTCGAAACTATTCAAATGAAGCAATTAATAATTCCAGCACTCATTATGCAAATATCCCCAAGAAGACAACGGGCGGCCGACCGCTCGTTTCGTATTCTATTCAAAACATCACATAGATTTTTTTGTTTCACTTACTTAAATAGTCATCACTTAACATCTTAGGACAGTCTACTACTTCATGGTAAAGCAGTCTAATTAACAAACGATATTATTATTGGCTTCTGATTACAGACAAACGATAACTGTTCACAATTTCACCATATATTCAATGTATTGTAAAGAGAGTGTCTTTCCAACACGAATATTTATTCCAAAGTTACAAAATTAAAATATTACATTTCTCACGCAATATTTATTCTTTTAGTTGTTTGTAAGGAAAGCAATTTTTACATATCAATATGTAAAATCAGTAAAATGTATCGAAATAAAAACTAAGAAATTAATTAAAATTAATATCGACTTTCTGCAAAATTTTTGTCTCATTAAGACAAGTCTCCAAATATTAATTAAAACAACTACTTCTCGAGCTAATACCCCGACAGATATTGAATTATACAATGAATATTTAAGTTACACGACAGCTCTACTGTTCTATGCATAATTTATATGCAAAATGCAACATCAGGTCAAATTATTCGCTCACCAAACTAAATGAAACAACAGGAAATTGAAATAAATTGAAAAAATTACAGGTAATGAATTTTAATTGTCTTAAGCCATCTATAGACGCGTTTCGAGATTTATCCCTCATCAGTATAGCTATGCTTTAGACTTTCAATACAAAAAATATTAAAATAAACAGGAAACTTACAGGAATGTCGAAGTGTGTCGTCGAAACAGGTACACAAAACTGGGGCGAGTGAAAATGAAGGAATGTTATTTATAGGTAAAGGGATTAAGTCATTAGTAGGTGCGAACAATTTGATACCTGAGAGAGAGTGATGTACCGCCTTTAATGGTACAGTTTAACATAAAGACAAATTGAGTTTGTCAATAGTTTACAGAATATTTACAAAATATAAAAACGAATTAAAATTAATATCGACTTTCTGCAAAATTTTTGTCTCATTGAGACAAGTCTCCATTTATTTTGGTGAGAGAATAATTTGACCTGATGTTGCATTTTGCATTTAAATTATGCATAGAACAGTAGAGCTGTCGTGTAACTCAAATATTCATTGTATACTTCAATATCTGTCGGGGTATTAGCTCGAGAAGTAGTTGTTTCAATGAATATTTGGAGACTTGTCTCAATGAGACAAACATTCTGCAGAAAGTCGATATTAATTTTAATTCGTTTTTATATTTTGTAAATATTCTGTAAACTATTGACAAACTCAATTTTTCTTTATGTGAAATTGTCTTTATGATAAGAAATTAATTTTTGAATTTCTATACAGGGTCGCTAAAAAGTATGGATACAGCTAAATATTTTCAGAACGGTTTAACAGAGCTTGATGATAATTGGGATCAGAGCTGGGCAGGATTCGAATCATTCAGGATTTGAATTCTGGATTCGAATCCTCTTAGAGGATTCAAAAGAGGCATTCGAATACTTAAGTTCAACTAGATTCGTGATCCGGATACGTTACATTTCTTTAAGAGGATTCGTATTCGAATCCAAATGTGGGTGATTCGAATCCTTATAAAAGGATACGAATACTTACAAAAGGTTTTGAATCGTCAAAAATAATTCGAATTAATTGTGAGGAATAACATGAAAAATGTTTTTTTGTGTGTTTTTAAATTTCTCGTTGGATCACTGTTTTATACGCGTGGCGCATGAAGTAAAATTTCGAGTTTAGAAAAGCCCGAAAATTTGTCTCGGGTCGCTGCGCGACCCGAGACAAATTTTCACGGGGCTTTTCTAAACTCAAAATTTTACTTCATGCTTAGTCTGGGAGTGGAAACGCTTGTTCGAAACTTCAAACTGAATGCTTTGATAAGAACATTAAATGACTGAAAATGTTTTTACCTAGTTTTCAAAATTTTGTTTAATATTATTTGAAGTAAATCTGACATGGTAGTTACAATCTGAAATGTAAACATTTTCGGGCATTTCCCTGATGCAAGACTTTTTTTACCTGACCTTTTAATATAACTTTCTTTTGTGGAAATTTTTATTTTGTTAAATTGTTTTCATTGTTTTCATTGTTTTTGTCGATATTTAAGTTAATTTTATCAATTTTTACGTATTTTGTAATTTGCCTGCTGGTTTTGACAAATTTAATAATATCATATGGCTTATTTGTTAGTGTTTTGGTCAATTTGAATATAATTCCATGACTTTTCTCTTATTTTCCCGGTTGTAATGATATTCAGTGAATTTTTTATTAATGTAATTTTCAGGCATTTGTCGATTTTATAATATAGTTCAATTTGAAGTTTTTAAGGGGTGTTTCCACTCCCAGGCTAAGCATGAAGTAAAATTTCGAGTTTAGAAAAGCCCCGTGAAAATTTGTCGAGGGTCGCGCAGCGACCCGAGACAAATTTTCGGGCTTTTCTAAACTCGAAATTTTACTTCATGCGCCACGCGTACAAACCACTGATTTTAAGTGAAGTTTAGAAACACATAAATACATCTTTAATCAGAATAACAGGGAATCAGATTTTTACTGTTATCAACTATGTTCAGTGTTATTAATAAATAATTAGGTTTCAAATATTTTTGATAAAACAACTGGTAACGATATTTATATATTAATGGTTACAAAAAATTATAAAATCAAATTTATTCTTAAAGGATTGGTATTCGTGATTCGAAATAACAGGATTCGAATCTTTGATTCGAATCATATTTATCTCTTACGAATCCTTTATTCGAGTATTCGTGATTCGAATCATATTAGGTGATTCGTATTCGTGATTCGAATCCTTTTTACAGGGATTCATCCCAGCTCTGATTAGGATACAGTTAGAAGTGTGTAAATTCTATCATCTCAGATTTTTTCAATTTTCTACCATCATTAATATAAGGCGAACTTTTTTCTAATGGCACGGGTGGTAAAATTTGTTATTTTTAAGAAGATAATTTTTTTCTGAATTCAGTAATGTAACCCATTCCCACCTTTATTTTTATTAAAAGGTATAAAAAAATTAATTTAAAAATGCATTTCGTGTTTAAGCTTTGTTCTTATATTGAAATGTGTTCTGTTTCAGTTAAATTCCGTATTTTTACATTTATTATTAACTTTTGTTTATTTTTTCGTCAAAGTTTAGGTGGCTAGGAACTAACGATAGATAAAGACAACATTTCCATGGCTAACAAAATTTTACAGTTTTCAAAATTTTGTTAGTTTGATATTTTTTTTTAAAGTTTCGCTTAAAATAAGATATGCATGTATTCTATCACAGTACTCAGAAAAAAAAATCTCTTTTAAAAAATAACAAATTTGACCACCCATGCCATTAAAAATAATCAAATTAGCCTTGTATTATCAAAATAAATGATAGTAGAAAATTAAAAAAAAACTGAGATGATAGAATTTAAACACATCTAACTGTATCCTAAATTTCAACTAGCTCTGACAAATCGTTCTAAAAATATACTCTTTAGCGACCCTGTATATCCTAATATTTGAACCTCTATGTCTCCCTCTGGCTACGGCCTCGATTGTTACTGTTGAAAATAGTTTTTTTAATTTAAGGGATTACACCACTAAAGAATTTTTAAAAAGTCGATTTTTAATTGTCTTAAAACATACTCTGAACCATTATAAAGTGAAACAAGTTTTATACCTGACCGAAATCGTATTTATTAAAGATTCGAGCTTTTTCCCAAGCGTTTTGAACTGCTGTTAAACGACTACTTAAAACTTTAAACGCGTTTTTCTTCATTCATTCACTCAAACATATTTTTTTCAACCCAATTTTTACCATATCTTTAAAACAACATTTCGCAGGAATAAACGAACGGGATTTTTGGTGAGAAGAATTTTTGATTTTATGTCAACAAATGCCTCGTTTGAGGGCAAACATTGAATGTTTACCTTCAAATGCTCGCCAATTACATACAAATGAATATAGTCAAAACTACGTACGTGTTTCTCTAGATATACTCACGTAGATTACGCATTTTTTATAAATTTTGTTCCAAGTTCAATTTAACGGCATTCTGCGTCCCGTGAAGCGCCTCAAATTAAACTTGACTTGCCGAAATGGCTCCAACGCCGCCATTTTACAACTTTAAGTAATACATTTTTATGTGAACACTTTAAGATATCCTTGAATACTATTATCCTCTTACTATTCCTTCCACAAAATATCACAAAAATGCTTTATTTTGCACTTTGCAGTAGTGTAATCCCTTAATTGTAATTTTTATGTTTTTATCATCGATGAATATAAATAACGAAATAGTTTAATTGTTATGAAATTAATAATTTAGTATGCTATGTATCATAGCAACGTATCGATATCACCACGCGGCCCTATTGGATCCGAAGGTGATAGTCTTCATACCAAATGGGCTGTCAACTGCCATTGAGGCGGATGACACCCTAAGTATGAGGACTAACTACGCAGTCACGGACTACTGCGAGGATCAGCCGTACAAGGTCCTGTTCCAAAGCAGGGACGACTGGGAGCAACACAAAATCACCCCAGAAAAGGCTGATTCCTACTGGTACACTGACGGCTCAAAACTGTCCACTGGAACAGGAGCCTCAGTCGTCGGACCAAGGTCTGAACTTTACTACAGCCTTGGCAGGTATGCTACCATACTTCAGGCTGAAATATACGCCATTGAAATGTGCGCCCACGAAATCCTGTCAAAGGGTTGGGCGGGCAGGACAATAAAAATATGCTCGGACAGCCAGGCGGCCCTTAGGGCCCTGGCATCTTCAGATGCTCCTCGCTGGCTGTACGGAACTGCAAGGAAGCCCTCTGCCAAATGGCACAGGTAAACGGGGTCAGTCTGATGTGGGTGCCAAGCGACTCTGGCGTGAAGGGAAACGAATTAGCCGATTCCCTAGCCAACGAATTAGCCGATTCCCTAGCCAGAAAGCGTACAGCCTACATCGGACCAGAACCCGCTCTGGGGATACCCAGATCAACAGCCAGAGACCGTAACAACGGATGGATGAGACACGAGGCACAGGATTTCTTGCAAAACCGCCCTGGGATGAGACATTTCAGAGCGGTAACAAGTGAACCATCTGCGGCCAGGACGGCCTCATGGTTGAAGCTGAGCAGATCAGATGTTCACACATTAACTGCTCTCTTCACTGGACACAGCCGTCTAAGGCATCACCTTAATAAACTAGGACTAAGCGACACCACTGAGTGCCGCCTATGCCTAGAGGATGATGAAACAGCAGAGCACGTCATATGTGCCTGTCCAGCTGGCGACCAGATCAGGACCACGGTGTTTGGCACACCGAAGCTAAATCTGAAGGACCTGGAAAAAACTTCACCTGACAAGATCCTTGACTTCATCAAGAAGATGGACTTGGAAGGTGAGCTGTAAGGTCGGATGTTCGACTTTAATTGTGAGCCACAATAGATCCTTGCGGTCGCAGTGGAGGGGAGCATAACTACCCACTCACTTTCAATAGAATAGAAATGCTATGTATCAAGAGTCCAAATTTCTGACTTTTGATACATGGCATACGAATTATCACTGTTATAATTAGTTCAACTATTTCGTTATTTATATATTTTTTTAGTATATCGACATTTTTATCATATTAATACGCCATTGCCATCCCTAGTAGTGTTCTATTAAGAGGTATGATTGAATTCTAGTAAATTCTTTAAAGATACTTGAATGCAAATTGACTCCATTATTTCCTTTAATACGAAATAAATTGACCATTGTTGTTCGCGACGTTCGGGTTTTTAGATGGTAATTGACTTTGGCTAGGAAACATTAACGTTCATTAACGTTCTAATTTCACGAATGTTCGATTTATTCGATCAATAATGGATATGTATTTTTTTCACTTCTATATTATTTTCATTCGTATCAATTGATTAATTATTAAACACGTTGTAAAAGTTACGCAGTAATAAAAGTTGTTGATAAAACAGCTATATTTGTAGTTAGAAACAGATTGATTTAACTACTAAAAACTTGTAGTATTCTACAACCAAGTGAGTCGCCTATTTAGAAAAACCCCTAAATCCATTGTTTTTATATGGATTTAGGGGTTTTCGGAAATTGGCGACTCAAGTATTGGCAATTTCATTTAAACTTATGTAAAAACTTGTATGTTTTGAGACTGTTAAAAATCAGCCATGTTTGAAGTTAACCACATATTGCTTGTCTGAAAACTTGTATGTTTTGAGTAGGCTGTCTTTTAATTATTTATAAAAAAGAATTTTAGAATGTTTTTTTTTTCCAGTGAAATATATTCAAAGTTATTTTTGTAAGTAAGAAAGATAGTCATAGCCTACTTTAAACGTTATAGTATTTTAACAAATCTTATTTATTGAACTTCAAACTCAATCCTTCTGTAATAAGATTGTGTGTATATTTAGTTGCCTACAACCAAAGGTAATACTTTTAGTAAATAGCACACTTGGTTAAGATTTCATTGTTTTTTAGTTGATACTGCAACAATTGTTTCACTACACAATGGCTTCAGCAGGCAGATGAATGATGTTTTTACAAACCTAAGCTGATATGGAATTTCACCAAGTAACAGCATTAGCTGTTAAATACCAAAGGTAATATTTGCAACTGAATATACAGCAATATTTTTGAAATACTCTCCAGCCGAGTTTTAGATATTTCATTACAGTAATATTTCTCATACATTTTACAACCAAGTTTTAGCAATTTTTATACACAGGGAATTTATCTTTTAAGTCTACAGACGTTCCTATTTTTTCAATAAGTTCAATTGAAAGTTACCAACATGTGTGTCCACTCCCAGATTAAGCATGAAGTAAAATTTCGAGTTTAGAAAAGCCTGAAAATTTGGTTTGGTTGCGTAGCGCGAAGCGCGGAACTACCAAACCAAATTTTCAGGCTTTTCTAAACTCGAAATTTTACTTCTTGCGCCACGCGCATTAAACGCTGAAATATTGTGAAATTTATAATATTCTTTTATATGTATAGAACATCTATATTTGTAGAGTATTCACAATATTTATAAATACAAACAGATAATAAATTAGTAAAAGAAATTAAAATTGATTAACATTTTTATTTAGCAGTAAATTTTTAATCCTGCTTAAGCAGTATATTTTTAATCTTGCTTTAGTAGTATATTTTTGTTAATATTGATTTAGCAGTATATTTGTAAATTCACGTTATTTTAGTGTTTTATTCACATGGCGCAAGAAGTAAACTTTCGAGTTTAGAAAAGCCTGAAAATTTGGTTTGGCCGCGTAGCGCTACGCGCTACGCGACTAAATCAAATTTTTTGCCTTTTCTAAACTCGAAATTTCACTTCATGCTTAATCTGGGAGTAGAAACACTCGTTTTAAATTTTAAATTAAACACTTGATAAAAGCCACGGATACCTGTAATTTTACAGTGCATACATTAGAATATTTATACTTCAAAGAACAAGTATCTGCATGTATATTTAATACATCAAATTTGTTTTTAATGAAATAATATGATGAAATTATCAACAGTCACCGATTTCTTTCTGTTTGTTTTATCTTTAATTTACAATTGTTTCTTTTTAATATTCGAGTCCTTTTTACCCCCTTTCTTCTTCTCCTCTTTACTTCCCTCCTTTGCATCATCTTTCTTGTCCACTATCAGCTTTTGTTTCTCCATCAGTTCCATTTGTTTTTCGGCCAATTCGTTCTTCTTGTTGTCGTTTCGTTCTTCGCTCTTTGTCCTGTCTTTCCACCGCCTCTCGCCCCACCATCTCTTCTCTTTCACCTCCTTGACTTCCTCCGGCTCCGCCTTTTTCTTCTCTTCGGATTCTTCTTCGTTCTGGGGCAGTTTTTCGTACTTTTGGTTTCTTGGTTTCTTCGAGCCGCCTGACAGGCGGCCCGATTCCAACTGGGTCACAATCTTTTGTGCACATCTGAAATTTGGATAAAAATTAGGAACAATATAACGAACGAAATAATATCATAATATATAAAAATATGTTAGTATTTTTATAATAATAATTCTTAAAATAAATCCTTTTACCTATCATTGAGATATTTATTTTAGATTGTCCTGCATACAAATAGTGACTAGTTTTTGAATTATTTTTTTTAAAGGCGGATGCGCCGGGAGAACAGAAAATAAGCACGATGCAAGATCCTTAATACTAAAAAAACAGCAGTGAAACCAACCAAGGGACTTGTATTCAATTGCAGTGGCTCACAAAAAACTAATGTTTAAGTGCGACAGTATAGACCCATCAGGCCTTGTTTGTTAAGATCCCAATTAGATATGGGTCGTTCGTGAATGATTCGTTCGAAAAGAACGATTCTGTACGGTGATTTGAATAAACTGACTCCGTATTTCAAGAAGAATTGATTCGTTAATGATTCATTCACTCGAGACGACCGACCGAACGATTTTGGTCGAGCGGAATCGTATTCCCGATTCGGATTTATACATGCGGTCTGAATCTGCCCGAATCGGATGACTAATTCGTTCGCTCGAATCCGCGCGCAACTTCAACTCCGCTTTGTACATGCGATTTAAATCTGAATCCGCCCGAATCGGATAACTAATGCGTTCGCTTGAATCCGCGCACAACTTCAACTCCGCTTTGTACATGTGGTCTGAATCCATCAGAAACGATTCTTCACGACTTGCAGAAACGAACCCGCTGCGCCAGCCTATATTGGGATTTTGTACGACTCGACGCGTAATTTTGTCAGCTAATGTTTGTTCTCTACTTATGAGACAAATCACCTATGTTTTATTTGGAACAGCTTTACTACTGAAAAGGCAAAACTATTTGATAATTTAACAATAAATATGAAACAACATTTTAAATTATAGTTAAATTTGTATATGTTTGCTCTATTTTTTATAGACGCATATCTTTTGAATAAACCTATCATCTTTGCTTAAATTATACAAGTCAATTCCTTTAAAACGGTATTAGCTGGTTTAACTGATATTTTAGGTCGGTCGTCTATCTCGGCGCCGTTCGTTATGGAACGAACATATTATTATTATCATTATTATTATTACTATTAGTATTATTATTCAGTTTTGCGCGTAGTTATTTGACGGTAAGAGGGAAATTAGTTCGAGAACGAACTATAGTATTATTATTATCATTATTATTATTATTATTATTATTATTAAAAGTGATTCGTTTACGAATGATTTATAAGAACGAATCACTGCTAAAAAATGATTCGGTTGATTCGAATCACCTAAAGATTCGAACTTCCCATATCTAATCCCAATAGACCAAAAAATAATTTTCAAGGTCTCGGTTAGCTCCCACTTTTATATTTTGCATAAGTAATGTGCTTACTATTGAAACCGATACATTTTCTTTCAGAACTATTGCACTTGAAGTATTTTGAATAACCTAAATTTGACTGAATAAAAACTTGAAACCAATATCGTGTATTCGGCGAAAACTTTCAAAATGAGGTTCTGAAAGAAAATTTATTGGTTTCACAAATAAACACATTCCTTATATAAAATATAAAAATTGAAAGGTAACCAAGACCTCGCAAATGTTTTTTGGTCTATTGGAATCTTAACGAACATGGCCTAAGAGGTAAATACTGTCGCACTTAAAAAAAAAAAAAATGTTTGCGTGCCGGTGTTATCAATATTGTAAAAATGTTTCATCAAGTGAATAATAAGAACAAAAATGAATATATCTATAGATACAATTCAAATGCACGTACCGACCATTCTACCTAACGGTAACATGCGCCGACACGGACAGTGCACAGTGGCTAAGGGAGACGATCCAAACCCTAAAACCCTGGGAGGGAGCATCCTTCAAGGAGTTGAAGGGGGACGACATTCCCAAGCCCTGGATTTGCACAGAATATGTCCCGGACGAAGGAAAAGAAAGGCTGGGGGCTGACAGGATCCTCGATAGACTGAGGATAGGGAACAGAGGCCTCAAGACACACCTCTGGACGGTGTGGGGAAAAACCCTAGAAGCCAAAGGGGTGCTGTGGACCTTCTCGATTGACAAACAGTCAAAAGAGGAGGTGGAGAAGCTAAACATGCACCTCTTCTTCGGGTACGGTAGGCTGCGACTCCGTATCAGAGAGGGCAACAAAGCGGCAGAAGGGGACAAGCAGGTCAAAGAAGCCGGGGAGGAGGCAAATAAACAAGGCAACGTCTCATCCGAAGATCAGACCTCCGCCAGCGGGACCAGTCCGCTCTTAAGGCCGCAGGCCTTAAAGAGACGGGGGCACAAATGAAGGGGCCGGATCCGAGGATGAGATGCCACAGGGTACCCCTCTTCAACAATAAGAGGGAGATTAGGGTCCTGCAGGTGAACCTCCAGCATGCAAAAGCCGCACCGGCAACGCTGTGCAGGAGATTCGATAAAGAAGACCTAGCCATCGCCCTCCTGCAGGAGCCCTGGTTATTTCGAGGCAAAGTAGCAGGCCTAGCGCCACAACATTCCTAGGTAAATTACAGCCCAAACGCCGTAAGGCCAAGGGCGTGCATAATTCATAGCAATAGGGTAAAGTGTACACTAATACCGCGGTTATGCACGGATGATGTAGTTACAGGTATAACAACAGCCATGACGGAGGACGGAGAAAAGAGCTGGATGCTCTGCTCCGCCTACTTCCCAGGAGATGAGAAGGCCTGCCCTCCGCGCATAATAAGCGATATAGTTGCATACTGCGCGGAGAAGGCATACCAGCTCATCATAGGATATGACTCTAACGCACACCACACAGTCTGGGGCAGCTCGAACATCAACAAACGAGGTGAGTCTTTATTAAACTTCATCTCTGCGGAAGGGCTTATAATAGCCAACATAAGCAACAAGCCTACTTTCATCACAAAAACCCGCAAAGAAGTACTGGATTGGACAGTCTGTACCGGAAAAGTGAGTGATGTTATAGTGAATTGGCATATCAGAAGAGCCTTCATGCTCAGACCATAGGCAAATCCGTTTCGACCTGGACACATCTCTCACGGAGGGGAAAGTATAGAAACCCCAGAGAGACAAACTGGGAAGGATATAACAAATCCCTCAGGGAAGCTCTCCGGGGAGGAACAGCACCGGTGAGTGAGGTGGAAGGGCTAGAACTGGCAGTGGAACAAGTAAATGACGCCAACAAGACGGCATACTTGGAAAACTGCCCGGAAAAAACAACCCGACACAGGGGCTACCGTAAAATCTGGTGGAACAAGAACCTTGAAAAGCTAAGAGCCCAGGTTCGAAGGCTATTTAATAGGGCCAAAACCACACGGAGTTGGGACACCTATAAGGAAAAGCTTACGCAGTACAACAAAGAAACCCGAAAAGCCAAAAGAGACTTGTGGAGGAAGTTCTGCGAGGAGTTAATCGACACTCCGGCA
This sequence comes from Philonthus cognatus, assembly GCA_932526585.2. Lineage (NCBI taxonomy): Eukaryota > Metazoa > Arthropoda > Insecta > Coleoptera > Staphylinidae > Philonthus > Philonthus cognatus. The sequence goes on along the minus strand of OW052249.1, from coordinate 19,917,186 downwards.
TGTTCGAGAATTCACAAAGTCCTGGCAAAGTGGTTGGTTTCGTCAGAAAATCTGACGGGACTTATACTGAAACAAAGGAGGAAAGTCTCAAGGAATTACTAAAAATCCACTTTTCAGCCTCAACAATCCTGTCAGAGGAGAACATACGCGAAAATCCCGGCCAAAGGAAAAAAAAGCCAGACCAAAATGATTGGAGGTTAGCCACAGAGGTCACAAGATCAAGCAGAATCAGATGGGCCATAAGCAGGTTCCAACCTTATAAGCCGGCTGGGATGGATGGGATTTATCCCATCCTGCTACAGAATGCATAGAGGAGCTGGTGCCGCATCTTACAAAGATCTTCAAAGCCTGTCTGGCATGGGGACACGTACGAAGGGCGTGGCAGAGTGTAAAGGTAATCTACTTGCCTAAGGTAGGTAGAATACGAGACGAGATACTGGGGAAAGATCCCCTCAGTAACCGTCAGTACGCTTACCAGCCAGCAAAGTCCACGCTGGACCCCCTAAACAGACTCATCACAAAGTCAATGGAGGACAAAGAGATAGCTATGGTCACATTTCTAGATATAGAAGAGGCGTACAACAATGTCACAACCAACTCGCTTATAGAGGCCCAAGCAAGAAAGGGCATCCCGCCAAGCCTCTACTAATGGATAAGGGCTAGCCTGGAGGAAAGGACAATTACATCCACTCTAGGAGGGCACACCATTGAAGCTAGAGCCGGCAAAGGCTGCTCGCAGGAAGGGGTTCTATCTCCACTGCTATGGGCAACTCTTGTGGACGACTTACTAAGGAAACTGTCCGAAGAAGGCATCCACTGCCTAGGGTATGCGGTTCACAGGAGTTATCTCACAACGAACACAAAGGGCCCTAAACATAGTAGACAACTGGTGTCGAAGGGAACGACTGACGGTCAATCCCGAAAAAACACAGATTGTATTGTTCACAAAAAGAAGAGCGCTAGAAGGTCTAAAGCCACCGACGCTCGGGGGCACAAAAATTCCCTTCGCTAAGGAGGCGAAATACCTAGGGGTAATCTTCGACGAACATCACGAAAACCGCCAAAAAAGGCTCAATGGCATCGGGAAGGTGTCGAAGAATGTGCGGGAAAAACTGGGGGCTCAATCCTAAAATGACCCTCTGGTTATATACATCCTTGCCAGGGCCTATAATATCCTACGGGGCATTAGTGTGATGGACAAGGACGGAGCAGCAGGCGGCGATAAGGCTGCCAAACAGCACACAAAGACTAGCATGTCGTTAGTGTCACAGGAGCCCTAAGCACTACCCCGACAGCAGCCTTAGAAATGATACTGAACCTACCACCACTGCACATCTTCATACAAGGGAAAGCCAGGGCCGTAACATACAGACTAATGCGAGGACAGGCTCCCATAAACCAATCACACGGGAAAAAGTACCAAAGGCTAGAAGACGAGTTAAAGGCAAACTCTACAACAGGAATGCCAAGCGATGCAAAGGTCAAGAAATATAATTTCGACAGGAAATACAAAGTGATGATTCCGCAGATGGAAGATTGGGAGAAGGGCCCACCTACCAACGCGGAATCAAACTGGTATACTGACGGCTCGAAGACAGATGAAGGAGTCGGAGTCGGAATATACAGCACAAAACCCGAGACAAAGATTTCAGTCAGTCTGGCGAGGGACACCACCGTGTTCCAGGCAGAGGCGATCGCGGTCCACCTCTGCACTGGAGAAATAACAAGGCAAGACAACAAAAGTCGATCAATAGCTATTTTCTCGGACAGCCAAGCGCTGAGAAGGGCACTAAGCACCACACAGATCGATTCCAAGCTAGTGTGGGAGTGTGTAAGCGCTCTCAAGGAAATGGGCGGTCGCAAAAAAGTGACAATGGTATCTGTCCCAGGACACAACGGTCATCAAGGAAACGAAAAAGAAGGCAAACTGGCCAAATAAGGCTCGTCAAGTGCATTCATTGGCCCAGAACCCTCCTGCGGTATCTCAATAACCACAGTCACACAATACGTAAAAAAATGGACGGAGACACAAACCTGGTGGACGAACACACCAGGGCAGAGGCAGGCGAAACAGTTCGCCGGCTATCACGACCGATCTTCTCAACCAAGAGAAAAAAAAACGGTTAAAGCTATAGTACGTCTACTGACGGCACTGTAGGCTCAACAAACACATGAGCAAAATAGGTCTGGCAGAGGATACAATATGTAGATTCTGCCAGGAAGAAGAGGAGGATCCTCTCCACATCCTGTGCCAATGTGAGGCCTAGCACGGTTTAGATACCTAAAGCTGGGTAACACTAAACCAAGCGCCGAGAGCTACACCCAAGTCTCACTGTCAGGGTTAATAGGGCTAATCAAAGAGACGAAGCTCGAGCACGTCATCCACAATAGATCTGCAAAGGTCGCGGTGGTACAGGCCAGTGAGGCCACCCCTACGAATATCTATCTATCTATCTAGATACAATTTAAAAAATATAAAATAACGATAATACTTATAAAGTTAGAACACATTTTATGATTAACTTAATTACTTTTATTATTCAACATTAATTTTACAGGCAAAATGAGAACATTTTTATGTTTAAGTGTACAATTGTGGTATTTATAAATATGCTATGGATTTATTCTGTTTTTTTTTTGTGTTGTGTAATTGATCCATTTATATGCATTGAATAAAATTGTGCATATCATGGAAATCCAAACAAGAATTCATCTTACAAATTACAATGCTTCCCTACCCCAATTCCGACAGTCCATCCAATCGATACCGCGCCCCTCATTTCCCGATTTTTTTTTATCACAACCCAATTTCCCAAAAACAACCTTCCTGACCCCAAAAAGTCATCTTTTCGATTTATCATTTTATTACTTTATAAATACACTTTATACTTCCATAGAAATGTAACGTCAATTTTCCATGTTAAACTGTTTAACTTTGCGGACTTTTGTTCTAAATGACGTATTTATCAAATATGCCTTTAATAAAAATAATTTGTATTTTAACTGTTGATATATAATTAAAAATTTAGAGTAAGCATGATACATACGTTAAAACAATAGAGTGTTTCAAATAAAACAGTGATTTAAAATGTAATACAAGAACTTAAAGCAATAGCTTCAGTTAACTTAATCCTCCGTATTTGATTTTTTAATCCTTCGAATGAGAACGAAAATAAATCAAAATTTTGCAAAGGATTTGCGTTTTGTTACATTTTTATAAGAGGATTCGTATTCGAATCTAAATCTGGATGATTCGAATCCTTATAAGGGATTCGAATATTTATAAAAGGATTCGAATATTTATAAAAGGATTCGAATATTTATGAAAGAATTCGAATACTTACAAAGAGATTTGAATCGTCAAAAATCATTAGAATTATTTGTGAGGATTAACACGAAAAATGTCTTTTGTGTGTTTTTAAATTTCTCGTTAAATCACTGTTTTATACGCGTGGCGCATAAAAATTTGTTTTGGGTCGCTGCGCTACCCTCTACAAATTTTCACGGGGCTTCTCTAAACTCGAAATTTTACTTCATGCTTAGTCTGGGAGTGGAAGCGGTCGTTCGAAAGTTCAAACTGAATGCTTTGATAAGAACATCAAATAACTGAAAATGTTTTTAAAGATAATAATCTAGTTTTCAAAATTTTGTTTAATATTATTTGAAGTAAAACTGACATGGTAGCCACAATCTGAAATGTTAAATTTTTCCGACATTTCCCTGATTCAAGATTTTTTTCTTGGCTTTATAATATAACTTTCTTTTGTGGGAAACTCCCATTTTGTTAAATTGTTTTCATTGTTTTTGTCAATATTTAAGTTAATTTTAGAAATTTTTACGTGTTTTATAATTTTCCTGCTGATTTTGACAAATTTAATAATATTATATAACTTTTTTTCTTAGTGTTTTGTTTAATTTGAATAAAACTCTATGAATTTTCTCTGACTATCCCGGTTTTAATGATATTCAGTTAATTTTTTATTTGCGTAATTTTCAGGCATTCGTTGATTTTATAATAGAGTTCAGTTTGAAGTTTTAAAGGGGTGTTTTCACTCCCAGGCTAAGCACGAAGTAAAATTTCGAGTTTAGAAAAGCCCCGTGAAAATTTGCCAAGGGTTGCGCAACGATCTGAGACAAATTTTCGGTATTTTCTAAACTCGAAATTTTACCTCATGCGCCACGCGTACAAAACACTGATTTGAAGTGAAGTTCAGAAACACACAAATACATCTTTAATCAGAGTAACAGGGAATTAGGTATTTAGTCTGTTATCAGCGATGTTCAGTGTTAATAATAAATAACTAGGTTTTGAATATTTTTGTTAAAACAACTGGTAACGATATTTATATGTTAATAGTTGTAAGAAAAGAATAAAATCAAATTTATTCTTATATTAAAAAAAAAACAGGATTCGAATCTTTGATTCGAATCATAATTATCTATTACGAATCCTTTATTTGAGAATTTGTGATTCGAATCATATTAGGTGATTCGGATTCGTGATTCGAATCCTTTTTACGTGGATTCGTCCCAGCTCTGCTGCTAACCGGACTATACACCATAATTGGTTTAATGAAAGTTTAAACAAATGCCTAGCATAAGCAATACGCAGAATATTAAAAATTAATTTCTGTAACAGGGATTCGCAATCTACCATTCCCTTAATTAATTTAACGAAAAAGTGATATCTAAAAATATTATCCTTTCTACTAACGACTTAATATTAAGGGTTTGTTAAGACAACCGTATATTGACGAAAGGGGCATGTTTAGGTTATCTCACAAATTTATAATATTCCTATAATCTAGTATTTTGACTTAATCAGAGGTTTAATCAATGAATAGTGAATGATTCAAGTTAACCAGTCGGGGTGCAAATGGCCCTTGGTATCCTCATTATACAAACCATAAAATACTAGTTGAAAAAATACCTCAGAAATTTAACATAACGCGCTAAAGTGAAATTTCGTTAGCATTTTACAATATTATTTCTTCCCGAATTAAGTTTTTCAGCCCTTAAAGTGTTTGAGAACGTCAAACACTGTTCACATTTTAACCTTCTGTCTGTCCAGGAATGTCGGAATTATGGTTCTTCCTTTTGTAGTTTGAAAGAAAGAAATGTTTGAAATCTGTTTCTTCTATTTGAATAACCCTGTATACCTATAATTTGCTTGAGTATATCTACTGTGTATTGTACTTAAAAATAAGCTTTGAATAATTTAGTTACCTACTTAAATCATTTATAGGCAACTTTAGATAATATACATGCAGGGGCATTTTTATTTGCAAAGTTTATAATAATAGTTTATAAATATAAAGGCATTTATTACTTTTTTTACAATCGTTCAATTTGAAGTTTCAAACGAGTGTTTTCACTTATCGATTGAGCATAAAATAAATTTTTGGTTTAGAAAAGCTTAAACATGTTCGGGCTAATCAAACTCATTAAAAAAACAATGCCTTAAAATGCAAATGCATACTTAAAGAAAAATTCTCTGTATGTTTATGTCTGCAGCCACACCAATAATAATTTTCATGAGTCGCTACTGCTGATGATAACTCTAGTCAAGATCCTAATTACGCCCATGCTTAATGACTCTAAGCAATTGTACTTTTCCATGTATTTAATGAGTTTTATCCAAAACAATGGATATGTAATATTTAGACATGAAAATATAATTGCCACATATATTTTAAATGCATAGATTTAAATTTATTTGAAAAAACATGCCCTTAAACAACTACGAATGATTTTTTAAAATACAAATATATGAAATTTGTATTTTAAATATTTAAACGTTAGACACTTTAAAATTTAATCACAGGCACCTTTGCGTTGCTACCCCTGCCGCAATGTAACTTTAATTAAGCTCAAGTTAAGCCAGTTATTCAGAGGCTTTGCTAGGAGACTGGATCCTTGAAATTGATTTAGAAATTTTCTGAAACTTATGAGGTAATATTTTCAACAATATTATTTATCATGCATTTAAAATTTATTATGATGGAAAAAATTGAAAAATGCTGAATTTGAAAAGTTGTGTAATATACAAGCAAATCTGAATAAAAGTTAATTTTACTGGGATCGCTTAGAAATAGTCTTGTGTGTAATTATACAATTTTATTAGAATATGTATAATTTTTGATCAAAAACATCACTTAAAAAAAATTATGCACTGGTGGATGCGCCGGGCACAATGCTAATTTAATTAACAAATTAAGTACAGTATTGTGCTTTAATCCATTAATATTGGTTACTTTGTATCTGAAATATACATATAAAAATACAATAAAAGTCTGAAGATAGGTTTTTATCTATTTGCTGATTTTTTAACTTCCACATGCTAATGTAGCTGTGCATTCTTTGAAATCCCAATAAATCCCAACACAACACTCATCGAATATAGTTAAAACTACTAGATGTACTAATTTATAAAAATAACTATATATAAATACCTGATTCTCGTAGAGGGAGGCGGTGGAGCGTGTATGGGACTGGCCCCGTTGAGGGGCGTAATCTCCTTGATGGGCGGCAGCCGGTTGATGTGGGGTCCGGCCTTATCCGGCCTGCAATAGTCCTGGAGCTTAATCTTCATAGCGTGCTGCTGCGATCGGCGGAGCGCCCCCGTCGGTTGTCTGGGGTACGCGCCGAGGCAGTGGCCCCCGCAGCAGGAACCGCCGCCAGCGCTGCTCTCGGAAGAACACGACGTGGAAGATATCGAGGAGGCGCCGCTGCTCACGCTGTACAGACTGTCCGACTGTGGCACCGAGGAAGACCTGGAATTCACTGAATAACCGCTCGCCGATGACGGCAGTATTGACCCAGTCTGAAAACAATAATAACAAATATAATATATAAAATTAAGAAAATGTTGGTGTAAATTGCAAACAATAAGTTTTAATTAATAAGACTACCAAGACAATAAATATCCATTGAAAAACTACTTTCCGTGCCAATACACCGTTGGATATTGAATTTTATAATTTGGGAAGTGTACCTTAAAGAAATTGTACAGGGTGACCGATACTCGATGTCTCTATTATAAGAAAAAGAAAAACGATAGAAACCTGAAAATTAGTTAATAAATGGGATTGAGTAAGGTTTCTTTTAAGCCAAAATTGCATATTTTTCTAAATTTGGAAATTGAAGTAATGCCGTCATCGAATATTTGTTTCCCAGAAACATACCTATATTTTTGGATATTTAAAAAGAGCTAATTTTTCTGAATAAACTTTGTAGAGAAGAAAATTTGCTATCTTCTTTCGTTAAAAGATTATAAGCGAACTTTAAAAAAAAGTATTATCAAAAACTCACAATTGTTTTGATTTAAACAAGTAGCCTTTGGTAGCAAATAACAAAGTCGCATTTGTCAATAATTAAATTAATAGTTGACAAATATTGTTTTCTTGTCATTTTATTTTGAAAAATTAAAAATGTTCACGCACAACGAAAAAGTAGACTTGTTATTAGTTTATGGAGAATCTCAAAAGAACCCTAGAAGAGCAGTTCAGTTATACGCCCAGAGATACCCTAAACTTGTTATTTTAACCTTAAAAATATTTGCAAGATTGGAACGCAATTTAAATGCAAATAACGAGGCCTCAAAAAGGAAGACAAATTGCTAAAAGGAACCATTCTGACAATATTGTTTCCACTGTTTTGCAGTATTTTCAAGACCATCCCAGAAACTAGATTCGGTAAGCCTGTCGTGAGTTGAATTTACAATATAGTTCGGTATGACAAATTTTGAAAAGAAATGCTTACCACGATTATAAACTTCCCAACCTAGAACACTTGTTAGATCAACATCGACAACGAAGAATACATTATTTTGCTTAAGTGATGGTAAACTTAGAGATCAATGACAATCGATTTTTCCAGCATGTGTTGTGGACGGATGAAAGCCGTTTTGTTAGTAACGGTAAGTCCAATAAAAAATGAACATTTTTGGGCTACCACATTTTGTCAATCCGATTGAAAACCAAGGATTAACGTTTTTTGTGTGGTATTATTAATAGGCATTTGATTGGTCTATATTTTTACAAAGGAGTTCTTCAAGAACAACTTTCTGTACTTTTCGAAAATGTGCCATTACAGCTGCGAGCAAACATGTGTTTTCAGCATGACGGAGCTCTACGGCATAAAGCACGAGTTGTCCAACAATATTTAAATAAAACTTATGGAGAAAATTAAATAGGTATAGATGGACCGATACAGTGGGCGCCTAAATTACCGGACTTGATCTCATTAGACTTCTCCTTGTGGGGAACTTTGAAAAACAAAGTTTACAAAACACCATCTGGCTATTTGCAACATTCAAAAGTTTAGTGTTTAGTGTTAAGTGCGATATTTATTGATTGTAACTTATACGTATTATTATTTTGTATTTATAAATTTTTTGTAATGTTGTAAAAACGAGAAATCTGTAAATTAATAAATAAATAATAGTAGTATAGTAACATATTATATGTTTTTCATTGTTTAATTAATGATAATTAATAATAGTAATAATTAATGTTTAATAATTGACAGATACGACTTTGATATTTGTTTGCAAAGGCTATTTGTTTAAATCGTTACAATTGTGAATTTTTGAAAATACTTTCTTTTAAGTTTGCATATAATTTTTTTACGCAAGAAGATAGGACATTTTTTGTTCTACAAAGTTTATTCAGAAAAAATAGCTTTTTTTAAACATTCGAAAATATGGGTATGTTTCTAGGGAAAAAATATTCGATGACGTCATTACTTCAGTTCTAAATTTAGAAAAATATGCATTTTTTTCTTAAAATTAACCTTACTCAATCCCATTTATTAACCTCTTTTCAGATTTTTTTGTATCGTTCTTCCTTTTCTTATAATAGAGCTGAGACATTGAGTTTCGTTCACCCTGTACAGGGTGGCCCAAACTGGATGTTACTATAGGGAATCTCGGTTATTAGAAGAGATAAAAAAAATAGATAGCGCATCCTCGAGCTCTTTTTTGAGGACAACTCAATGTCGAAAACAGAAATGAGCTATCGTCTTTTGTTTTCAAGTTATAGCCAAAAATTCAATATTTTCCATATTCGATTTTTATTAATACAGGTTTCAAAATTGAACAGTTTTGTAAAAACGACGAATGCTTAAACATTTACAGCCTACAGCAGGTATGGGCAACCTTTGACATGTTGAGGGCCAAACTGTAGCGTGCAAATACGTTCGCGGGCCGCGTTTAAAAGTACTTAGTGCATTTTAAAGTAGTGATAATATTTTTTGCGATAGATATTAGACATGAAATAATACGACAATGTTATTATAGTACAATTTATTAAAATAACAAAATGAAATTTAAAAAAATGGTACATTATAATTAAATCGTTAAATTTGCAATTGTTACAAACTACGAAAGTAGAATTCAAATTCAAAACTATTTGAATTCGAGAAATTAAGCTTACGCTTCTTATAGTTTGCACCCTTTAAACATAATATATAAAATTACGAAAAAACTATTCGTGAAAATGCAAACAGTGTCTTAATTAATAAGACAATTTAAGATGATACATATCCATTGAAACAACTACTTCCCGTGTAAATACACCTTCAGATATTGAATTATACAATGAAATATATAAAATCTTATTTAGCACGGGAAGTAGTTGTCTCAATGGATATTTATCGTCTTAAATTGTCTTATTAATTTAGACACTGTTTGCATTTTCACGAATAGTTTTTCATAATTTTATATATTATGTTTAAAGTGTGCAAACTATAAGAAGCGTAAGCTTATTTTCTCGAATTCAAATAGTTTTGAATTTGAATTTATCTTGTTTGAACTGTACCGTAAGGTAAATAATAAGGTCTCACATTCTTCATACCTGCTAATGACATAATCCCCTTTTTTACCTATAAATACCGACCATCATTTTCACTCATTCCATTTCTGTATACCTGTTCATTCCACACACAACACTTTTTCTAAGTAAGTTTGTTTTAATTTTATTCCTAATTTTTTAAACGTCATAAGCAAAGCTATACTGAAGAGAGATAAATCTAGAAACGCGTCTATAGATGGCCTAAGACATTAGTTTTAATCCAAGTCCTTTCACTTCTAATTTGTTGCTATCTCTCCTTTCATTTTAAATTGTATTGTTAGTTGGTTTGAAGAGAATTTGACCTAAACGTTACATATACTTTAATAGAGCGTTGTAACAAATCAAATTAAATACGATTTTAAATATTTCATTGTATAATTCAATATCCGGAGATGTATTTGCACGGGAAGTAGTTGTTTCAATGGATATTTATCGCCTTAAATTGTCTTATTAATTAAGACACTGTTTGCATTTTCACGAATAGTTTTTCGTAATTTTATATATTATACGAAAGTTAAATACACCGAAATCAATGAGACACTTGAGCTTGAATTTGGGAAACTAATCCAATATAACATGAACATATTATATATCAATGAAAAGAGAAAAAATAAATAATTTATTAATAGCATAGCCAACCATAACTTCGATTTACAAAAATATAACTTTGGGCTGTATCTCTTTTATTAATGAAGATAGAAATAATCTATATTGCATTGCATTTGATTCTCCTCGAAAAAGTACCTAGAACATACAATTCTTATCTTGATAAAATAATAAATGACTGAGATATTAATAAAAATCGAAAATGGAAAATATTGAATTTTTGGCTATAACTTGAAAACAAAAGACGATAGCTAATTTCTGTTTTCGGCATTGAGTTTGTCTCAAAATAACAGCTCGCGCCATCGATTTTTTTCTATCTCTTCTAATAACCGAGATTCCCTATAGTAACATCCAATTTGGGCCACCCTGTACATTCACCTTCGTTTAATTAATTAATGCCATAATACACGCTTGGAGGGATAAAAATACACTTTATCCGAAAAAGATAAATACTTCAGTATAAATATGAATCCGCAACCCCTTAATTTGTACGGTTTGTTAAAAATTCATAAAATAGATATGCCAATCAGACACGTAGTATCGTACACGAACGCCCCTTGCGAGTTACTTGCGAAAAAATTAAACACCATGTTAAAACAATATTTAAACTTTGAACCAACATTTTCTATTAAAAACAGCATTCAGCTAGTCTCCCGTAATAAGAACGTTAAAGCAGCAGGGATCCGAGAAGGCTGCGATTTGGTCGCCATGGCAACCACTTTTACATTGCTCTTATGGGAGACGACTGTCACCGGGAGTGGAAAAATCGAAGAATTCATTTTAGAAAGTTCAAATTTTCACAGGACCGAAAAAAAAATTCCGCGTGTCTTAGGCTAAGCGGCGTTCAAATCCGACCGCGTTTTCTATTTTAAATCATTTTTTTTAATTTTACGCCGGGCAAAAGATTTCCTAACATCAATACTTTACACGCTGGTCTTGCTTCACACGGAACTTTTTCAGGTCGCGCATAGCACAATTTCGATGGGACACACAATTTCGCTTTCCAACGCGACACTTCCGAGCGCTCAAATCGCCCGATTAGAAAAAATATCGCATTTAATCGATTTTGCAAAAAAAAAAAAATAGATTTTCAAAATTTTGCGTCTATCGTGTTCAGAATTCCATTAGAAACACGAACTATCTATCGAGAATTTTTTCTATCGAGGAAAAGTATTTTTTTTGCAATTGAAATTTCATAAAAATATATACCGGGTGTCTAAATCTCGCATTTAATCGATGGTTTTTATTTTTTCTCCAAAATGTTTTGTTTAAACGCAGATCGCTAGGATTAAATTTAGCTGTGTTGGGACATGTTTTTTTTTTTTTTTTATTGGCCGCCTTCACGGGCTGTTAGCACATTTTCGGTCGAAAAATTGCGATAGAGGAATTTGGTTTTCACATTTCGATTTCGAATAATTATCCGCAACCGACAAGATGAAACAAAACGAAACAAAACAATTAAAATTAATTAATTTTTAAGTTTAACGTGTATATACAGGGTGGTCTAAAACCGTGATTTTCTTGATTATTTTTTTTGACCGACTTAAAATGCTCCAAATCGATTTGTTTAAACGTAGGGTGGTATGGTTTGACCTCGCGGTGCTCAACAAATTATTTTCGAGCCAACAAATGGCCGCCTTCCCGGTGTTTCAGCAAATTTTCGGTCCAAAAATTGCGCTAGAGAAAATTTGTTTTCGCGGGGATAAAGGAGCAACTACCCTCTCTATGTGCGAGCAAAGCGAGCACCCTAGCGAGCGAAGCGAGCAAGGCAAGCGAGCGGCTGGAGCGAAGCGACCATCTCTTCCAACCTTTTCACGGACCTTTACATCCATCCACTCCATAACCACTACAAAACAACGATTTACCTTGCAGTCACCACCATTCGGCTCATGCACCAACGCCTCACCCTCTCCCTTTACCCTTGCTACTATTATACATATATTTTTCTTCAACATCATTTATTTTTTTTTAATTATGCAATTCTCTTTACATTTCTACATTTCCTTGATTCGGCCCTCGGCTCCCCGGTTGGTAAATCGGGCTAAATGCTAGTTAATAAAATATAAAATGTAAAAATTCCTCATAACGCAAAATTAGTTTCCATTGATGTCACGAATCTTTTCACAAATGTACCACCTTTAGAAATTAAACAAATGATTATGGCTAAACTAAATAATAAAAATATAAATCTTACAATAAAAAACGAAATTGAAACTCTCTTGGACATTTGTATCTGTCAGAATTACTACAATTTTAATTAAAAAAAATTCTGCCTGCCAAATGGCCTGGCTATGGGAAATCCCCAAAGCCCTTTATTGGCCGAGTTGTTCATGAATCATTTGGAGGAAAACAAAATACACAAACTTCCACTATTCAATATATGCATTTATTGGTGGAGGTATGTTGACGACGTTCTAGTTTTATTCAATGGTATAGAGAGGATATTAAATAATTTACTTAACAACCTTAATTCTCAACATAAAAACATAAAATTCAGATTAGATACAGAAAATAATAAATCTATAAACTTCGTAGGCCTTACAATACATAATTTTAATAACAGGCACAACTTTTCCATATACTACAAACCTACCCACACCGATTGTACGATAAACAATTACTCTTTTCATCCTCCACAAAACAAAATAGCCGCGTATAGATCAATAATTCATAGATTCTTTTCTATACCAATGAATTCAGCTAATTTTAAGAAAGAATTAGATATACATCAAATTGGAAAAAACAATGGATACGATAAAAGTACAGGGTGCGGCATAACAGACAGTGCAGTTTTAAAGGGCTATTAAAAAAAAAAACGACGCAATTTAAAGAAATGGGGTTTATTTTATCTTAATCGGTACATCATGCCGTTTTATGCATTAAGTCCTGAAGATGACATCAGAAAGATGATGACCCCCAGCAGCGGTACATTGATGAAGGCCATTTCTGAAAATTTCAGTCGCATTTTGGCACATCTTGATGGGTATAGCGGCGATTTCCTCCTGAATTCGATCCCTGAGTTCTTCCAAGGTGCGAGGTCGATGCCTAAAAACCTTTTCCTTGAGGTAGCCCCACAGGAAGAAGTCGCAAATGCTCAGATCAGGGGATCGTGCGGGCCACTCCACATCACCTCTCAGAGAAACAAGGCGCCCAGGGAACACCTGTCGCAGTTTCGTTATTGAAACTCGAGCAGTATGGGCCGTAGCCCCGTTCTGCTGAAACCACATGTCTCCCAGATCTGCTTCCTCCATCAGTTCTTCCAATCGAGGTTGAAAAAAAATTTCCAACATGAAAGCATAACGTTGAGCAGTCACAGTTATGGTTCGTCCGTCCTCTTCAAAAAAATAAGGCCCAATCGCCCCAAATTTGGAAATCGCACACC